>JAJEJO010001755.1:0-131850 GCA_020662805.1 Glaucomys volans
CAACCTGTATGCTAATAGATGCTCACTAGAATGAAAATAGGTCATCAGGAAAATTCCTAAGGGCCAATGTGAGCAAGTAGAGGCTCATAAACTTATGGATAATCATACTTCTCTCTTGCTCTTTTGAGCTGGTGGATTTCAGCTCAGGGAGTCTGCTTTCTCAAACTCTTTTTGAGGGAAATCACGACCTAATGAGTCTGCAGAAATTACAAGATATCCAAGGGTTTTCTCCTTTTGTGAACTTAACCTAAACTGAACTACAATCTTGCCTTCAGTCTTTACCAAATAAGACATTACTAAATCTTACTCCCCTGAAGGCACTACATATTCACACAAGTCTTTTGGGACAGCGGAGGAGCACATATATTTCAAAACATTGTACCATTGCTTACAGAACTATTAAGACATTCAGATTGAGATTGTTGAATACAAAGCAATAAATCTGAGAAACACATTAACATTGAGAAATGAGAAAGTGAAAGAATTTCGCATGAGACAAGTGGACAGAAAAAAGAGGAGGATGGGTACAGCTGAATAGTGAATTAAATGATGGAGCTCAGGAGATGGGGAAGATTGAAACTAAACAGTCATGAGGGAAATTGATCATTTTTCTTGG
The DNA here is from genome assembly GCA_020662805.1 of Glaucomys volans. Classification (NCBI taxonomy): domain Eukaryota; kingdom Metazoa; phylum Chordata; class Mammalia; order Rodentia; family Sciuridae; genus Glaucomys; species Glaucomys volans. The sequence goes on from JAJEJO010001755.1 coordinate 617, forward strand.
ATATTTGTATCAACTATCTTCAAAAGGGTGTACAGTACATAAAGAACTCCACAACTGGACAGTGTTAAACTTTCAAGGGATCATCTACAGAACAATGCAATTGGTTGCATAGCACAAAGTATTACATGAGAGAGATGAGACAGTTTTAAAGAATTGTATAGAAGTTTCCAAATACATCAGGAGAGAACGTTGCAATGAACTATCTGTAATTCAGATTCAGCAACTCTACATTTTTTCCTCATCGATCCCCAGGTGTCTTGCCATTGTTTTATAGGAGTTTTTAAAAGTACCATGCTTCATATTTGCAAATGCTGATTATAAAGACCTTAGCACTGGCATGTACCTAATAAAATGAATTTAAGAGCCAAGTCAAACTTCACTACTTCAAATATCCTGGAGCTGGAATATTCAAATTGGCCTCCAATACAAGTCTGCTTCTGCCTTTGGTTATCGACTTCATCCAAGTGCCCTACAAAATGGAACTGAGAAAGTGTTAAGTTTTTACTCTGGTTGCAATACTAGAGCATTAGAGAAGGAATGGAACACTGGGAAGCATTTGACTACAAGCATTAAGGTGGTCCATTTCCCAAACACCACAGCTGACTTTTTAGGAGTCACAAGTACAGACAGTATAGATGGGGCACAGAGGGATTCATTGGAAAGCTACCTTGCAGCATTTTAACATTTTCTGGACAATATCTTTTGGGGATAAAACTTCTTCCAGATGTTCAGCCTGTTTGGCAGCAGGAAGTACAAGTCCTACCCATACTGTGCTTCATCTGAGTCCAGAAACACTGAAAGGAGTCCAAAGGTCCACATAGGCCACTAAATGGTATAAGTTACAGGTTGGCATGTGTTAAGTTTATGATCAAGGGTCTGAGTCAGGTGACTCCAAGAGAATCTGAGGTGATACATAAGACGTGTCTGCAAGTGAGGCTTAAGACGGTCTCCTCCCTAGCTAGTCAGTGGATGGGCTGGAGAAACTGGGTCATCTATCCTGTAGAAGATCCTCTATTCTAGATTTGACAAGTTCTTCAAAGCCTTTGTTCCTTTCTCCTGCATTTATGGTAAATGGGTACTTGGGGGTACAGGCCGACTAGATCCTTGTTAGTAGGAAGACCAGGGCAATCTACACTTGCATGGCTTCACATTTTGAAGCATGACATGTGGGCTATTCCATTCATAGTGGTGCTAAATTTAGTGAATAGATCAGGATAACATCATCCAAACCCATTTTTCATCCTTTCATAAGTATTGGTTCATACAGTTGTGAAAGAACCCAAATTCTGCAGTTCTGTCAGGCCCTTTACAACATGACTTTGGAGAAATGGCAATGGTGAAGGCCTGCTGTACCAATGGGGGACATTCTATACCAACCTTTTTGAGCTGAGGCAGAAGACCAGTCTGCTACTGACAGCTATAGACTTGATATTGCAAAGGATACATGTAGCTGGAAGGCAGTGGTCCAGGGGTCCAGTGGTCCAGAGGTCTAACACCTTTTCAAGGTACTGTTATATGACTTGGTAAACTCAATTGACTGAGCAGGAAGTCATTGCATTTTTTTATACAAACATGTTAAAACAAGGAAAGGATATCGAGTGTGGGGGGCGGGGTGGCTACCTGTATAAAAAGCATCTGAGACCAGAAATGCAGAGTCCCAAAGTTCTTCAGTCTTAAACTGGAGTTCATAATTCTCACCTTGGTCATATTTCCCAGGCCTTCCTACCAGGCTAGGATGATGCTTTGAAGAGTAATGCAGAATCATAAGGTTAAAATGTGCCTGAAAGCTGGAGGATGTGTGCTCATCATTATTACATGTTCTAGAATTGTCTTTGCTGTAAGCAAAGCACAAAATAACTTAGAGGAAGAGTATTGGGGGCTCGTTGCGGAGGTCTCAATCCACTGATGGCCAACTCCATTGCCCTAAGTTTAAGGGAAGGCAGCAAATAATGGGGTAAGTATGCAGAGGAAAGCTGCTCATTGTGGTAGCCAGGAAGCAGAAAAAGGAAGGGGAAGAAACCCACCTCTAGCCATACCCCACCTGCCTGTGGTTACTCGAGGTGGATCAAACTAGGATGGACTGATTAGGTTACAGCTCTTGTAATCCATTTTGCTTCTGAATATTCCTGCATTAGTAGCGCTTGTGCAGGACGCCGCGCATCCAAGTTCATAGGATATATTCCTTAAATCTTAACAATGATAAAATTTTGGCCAATATCAGTAAAACAACTAAGTCAATCTGTGCTACTTACATGCAGTTATAGCCTGAAAGGAATATAGCATAGAGCATGTTCCTGCTTTGCTATCTTTATTCTGGCAATGGACATTCTGGGAAACACTGGGGAGAAGAAATCTAATTTTAAACCACAGTATTCAATAAGCCCTCTTACGTTTATATATGAGATGTCCCCTGAACAGGCCTGTGATCAATTCACTGAATAGGTGACAAATCTCATAATTGAATTTCATGTATAAATGTCCTTGAACTGTCTCACATGAACTCTGGGGGACATCACATATATGAACCATAATGCTGAGGGCCTGGGTAAGCCACTCACTTTAAGTACTATCTAGTCAAGGCAGCTCTTTTGTTGAAGTACACATGGTATTTCAGAAATATCCTTGAAGTAACCTAATAGGCTCATAATATCCCAATGCATTCAAAAGCTGGTTCATGCCTTGCTAACTGGTAAGTAAATGAAGAATCCTAGAATTTTTGGCAATATTTATTGACCCTACTCAATTTCTTTGCAGCTACTGAGGTAGCAAGTGGAGTTTAGGACTAAGGTAACTGCAGCTTGGGAACCTAGGTTCCTGAAATTCTAGTTAAGATGTTCTCTGTAGCATGGTAATAGGATTTCATACTTTCTTGGTTGGGGAGCATAGCATCTAGAATCCTATACATCTTGGTGGATGTAATAAGCCTAAGTGACACTTCACTGGACCAGTTCAGCCAAAGTTCTCATATGTATTTATTTAAAGGAAGTTACAGCAAGAAACACATTTGAGGAAGAATAGGATCTGAAATCCAACTCAGTTTCACATCTCTGGCTTACTGTGTGACCTTTGCTCCATGATCCCTGAGCCTTTCCAGCAACTTGGTAGATTTGGGTTGAACCTTTATATTTTCAATTAGGAATAAGATTGTACAATACACCAATACAAATGGTAAACATACAGTCCTTTGAAACTGGAGGGATTAGGAAAAGTGTGTTGAATTGGTTGAAAGAATAAGTCCTATTCTGATGCCATTGAGCGATTTCAGCTTGAAGCTAGGAGCTATATCTAAATTGGTCACATACTACAAATTAATGGATAATATAAGGACTAATAAGCAATAGCTATAATTAGGGTGAGTAACTTGGAATGCAAATTAGGCAGCTTTTCTACATCATGTAGAAAAACTATTAAAAATGATGTGCAATAATACCAGAGGATGGAAAGAAATGAGTAGAGATGGAAGTGAAAGAAATTGACACCAAGACACAAGGCACGCCATTGAAGTTCCATTTTTATTGAACAATCACCAGGGTTATATAGGGGGGTGCTAGGGGATTTCCGCGAGGGGCAGGTTGTTGGTAAGTGACAGGGCAGCAAGCTATTGGTTCCCTGAGTTAACTGCCACTGTGTAGCTGTCATCGGTCTAAGGTTCACGCCGTTAGCAGGATGGAGCAGAACAACCAGGAAGAGAAGTTCTGTCGGTGCCATCTTGAGTAAAGACGTGGCGGGAAGAAGGAAAATCCCTGTATTCCTCCCTTTTTGTTGTTTTACATGGGATTCTGGATGTTGCTTGATCTGGCTACTTTCTGCGGATTTGGGGCATCGTTAGGGGATGAAGGGGATTCAGGGTGGAATGTGCTAAGGACTTGCCACATTAGGGCAGAGCAAATCGTAACCTCAGATGGGGATAGATCATAAAATGTGTCGTGCAGCCACAAGTCCTGCACAGCCTTCCACCACTCACCTGGGCAGGAAATGGTTGGGCACAGCCAGGCATCATCATGGAGAGCAGTGAGGATGGTCATCCACAGGATGGTCATCCAGATTAACACAATGAGCTGTTCCCTAGAGGATGTGTGTGGATCCTCTGTGCTCAAATGCTAATTGCAATTCCTGAGAAGCTGATTGAAAAATTTTTCTAACCTGGTTTTAAATGAACTTAATGAGTGCAGAATCCAAGATTGGCCAGACCCACATGATTAAAGGTGACTGAAGCCAAAAGAAAGGAGTTACCGGGTGATGCTCGAAGTCCCACGGCTAAGTCCCGCAGTTTAACAATATTTTGCTCTACTAGACCCAATTCATTGACATAGTTGCAGCATTCTTCCTGTAAGGAGATCTAAAGCTCTTCGGTTCTGGAGTTACCTGAGCCAGGGAAGTAACCTGTTTTTGAAGAGAGGTTAATGAGGAGGCCGTGATAGGCCTGCAGGACCCACTGGAACTGCCGAATGTAAGTGGTAGGGTCCGTAGTGAAGGAGCCTGACCTCCTTTCTAATTGAGTGAGATCAGTCATAGAGAAGGGGACATGTACTCACATGATGCCTTCAGGGTCTGCCACCTCTCAATGGTGCCACAGTTTGGAGCAACTTGGTACGAGATCAGGTGGGAGGAGGACTAAAGGAATCAATGGACAAAGTCTGGGGAGGGACTAATAAGAGCTGTGGGGAGTGGAAGATAAGGGGGAGGTTCATCAGCTGGGTCAAAAGAGGAAATAGAGGAGTCGTTGGTGGAGCAAAGCTTGTGGTGAGAGTGGAGGAGGAAAAGGGCTTCGATGTAGGGAATGCCCTTCCATTCTTTTTCGAGTGCTTGCAAAAGTTAAATCTTAGAACTTGTGGGGCTAATCCCTCAGCAGGCCAAATACTGCGGTTGTCTAAGGGGTGTCGAGGCAAATCTTGTGTGCAGAACTTAAGTTGAGGTTTAATCCAATCTGAACTGACTGTCCATCACACCAGATATGAGACATTTTAGAGGGGAGTCAGTGGGGAGGGAAGAAGAGGCTCCCATGTTCGGGAGAGGGAATGGTAGGAAAAGACTTCCTGACTGGACACTGAGCCGAGCAGATTGCACCTCAGGTGTCCCCAAGTGGTGTACTGCTCAGATGACTCGGAGTTGGGGCAAGGAGGACAGATTGTCACCTGAGGGTCCAACTGCCAGGTGTATGTGCCGGTGGTCACGGAAGACCTAGTGCCAGGTTTTCAGACAGTTCCAGAGGCAGAGGAAGAGAAAGTAGAGAAGAGTTTTTTTAAGGAAAAGGGGTCTCTGTTCTTCCACACCACCCGACAGGAATAAGCTAATTGAGAGGCCCCAGAGTCCACCATGTTCATGTAGACCAAGGTGGGGTGTAGTCTCTCCCCTTGACTAGACGTTGGGGATTTGCCAGATGATCACGGTCAAATTCCCCGCTAGTCAGGCCAAGGGTGGTAGCCTCCGCTGGGGTAACTCACCTATCAATCAACCAGTGTTGGCTGCAGAGTAGCAGGTGCTCAAAGGTGGACGAGGACGATAAGCCTTAGTGGAGGGGGTCCTTAATAAATGAGGGTATCACCCTCCTGGGTTTCAGCACCAATGAAAGAAATCAACACCAAGACACAAGGCACACCATTGAAGTTCCGTTTTATTGAACAATCACCAGAGTTATAGGGTGCGCTAGGGGATTTCCGCAAGGGGTGGGTTGTTGGTAAGTGGTGGGGCAGCAAGCTATTGGTTCCCTACGTTAACCACCACCGTGTAGCTCAGTATTGGTCTAAGGTTCGCGCCATTGGCAGGGTGGAGCAGGGGAACAACCCAGAAGAGAAGCTCTGTCAGCACCATCTTGAGTAAAGATGTGGCGGGGAAGAAGGAAAATCCCTATAGGAAGCACTTTATTTCCTGAATGTGAGCAAAGATAACATAAAATTTGTGCATACTGAAGGCAGCAGAGAACATGCAGCAAATATGCTGTGGTGTGGTGGCCCAGGCCGTGATTTAATGACAAATATTCCCCAAATCCCAGTGGCTCATAAGGGCTTCTGCTTTTGTTGGAGTGATAAAGTTCAGGTAGCTTATTTCCAAGTAACCACTTTGAGTAACTGAGATGGAGGGAACATTAAGAAATGACGTAGAAATGACTACCTACGTAGAAATGACTTTCAAGGTCTTCGAACACATGGTCACTTCGAGGGTTCATGGTCAGACCTGGAAGTACACGGAATTGCTGCTAGAGATACTGAAACACAAATTCGTCAGTTACACAATACAGAATTTGTACCAAAATATAAATCAAATTACCAACTACTGTTTAACTTGGTTCTTTTTTTAATCCTGGGTGAGGATGCTCAATGAAGAATGAATATTGAACTACATAGTCTTGTTCCAAGTGATTGGGTCATCATGGACTGATACGTAGTTTATAGACTGGCACCAATGTGTGGCTTAGACTTGGTGGCATTGGTCTAATCAGTTTGCCGATGGTGTGACCAGATCCCAGCCATGGTCCAACTTTAGTACTAGAGAATCTAGAAAGCAACGGTAAGACAATGCTGTGTCCCCATCAAACTTGGCCTTCCCTTTCGTGTTCACAAGGAAGGCAACAAGGGGTATACATGCATATATACAGGGTATTTGTATGTTTCATAGCATATATTGGTCATCTAAAAACCTAGTTACTCCCAATTATCACTAGCAAAAGTGGCAGAGGAAGGACCTCTGAAAATTCCACATAGTATTTTAAAAACACTAATTGTCTAATCAAACTTCATTGGAATTTAGGCATTAGCAAGTATTAAAGCAATCTGGTGGGAAACAAAATCTAGGTAGCAGGTTTGTGGTGCTTTAAGATATCCTGGTTTCCATCCAACTTCATTCCTGGTACTGGTAGAACTAAAAAGACACCCAGGAAACAGCCTGGCAGCCACCAGTGGGGCAGAACTAGAGCTCCTCTGGGGCTGAGCCAGGAGAATTGATTCCTCAACATGTACAGTGGCTTCACCAGAAGGTCAAATTCACAAGGCTACCTTTATCAGACATGATTCAAAGTCTTCTCCTTGGGCAACTGTTTAACACTGCAGGTCCCTGAGATAATGGATAAAAATACAAATAACAGGATAAAAAGTGCCAATAAGGAACTTGGAAAAATTACAATACCTTCCTAGGAATCCAGAAGGTCATGTGTGCACTTGAGGATGTATGTGGGCTAAGCAGTGATCTAACAATGTCTGGCGTAACCTCTAGCTGACCTTGGGAACTCTGCCTTAGCCTGTTTCCTACTTGTGTGGAGTCTCAAGTGTCTTAATAGTGTTGAAATGTAATAGTGCATGCAAAGAGCCCTCAGTGAAGACTGGGAGGTGTATTGGTTTCAGGCATTTAAGGAAATCAGCCATTTTAGTAGCTGACTACTAAGCTAACAGATGCCTCAGTGTCACTTAAAGCAACCCATGCAGACTTGACATAATTCAGAAGCAAACTGCAACCCTTGAATCTGACTTCCAGAATTACCACACTTAATGTCTAGTGTTCGAAGACTAGTCCATACATAAAAATGGCAAGTTGAGAAAGCCTTGATTTTGTACTTCTCAGTCTTCAAATAATTCAGATACAATTTAGAAAGCACACAAGTCATTCCCAGAGTAGCCAAATAAGTTGTGATATTACTAATAGACTGTCTAGATTACAAGGAAATAAAGCAGGGTTTTACTATAAAGTTCTTTTATGAAAGGGAGAATCAGTTATATTTTTACATTTGTTATTTCAAATACATTCAAAGAAGTCCATGCTCAAACTAAAGCAAAAAATTGTCTTGTCAAATAGATACTATTAAACATTAAAGAACCAAATAGAAATCTCAAGTTAACATATTAAACTGAAGCAAACTTCACCAGAGGTAATAGTGGATTTAATGTGCAGAAAAAAGAATCCCAACTTAAAAGTTGGTTGACTTAAAAGACTTAGTTCAACAACCTTGTGACTATACTAACAATCTGAATATGCTGAAGAGTGGACAGTATCACAAGGTGAATGTTACTGTGGGGATTAGGACTCAATAAACCATAAGACGCCTTGGACCACAGACCCTATGAAGTAAAATGATCAAGTAAACAAATTGTAAAGTAGAGGTTAAAATTTAGGTGTGGCTATTCTAATGCTTGTATTCCATGATGGGGGGGTTGTTGGGGGTTGGGTTAGGTTGATGGGAACTTGAAGGTGATGGGGCTGATTGCCGCTGGGTTCAGTAACAGTTGAGGCTAAAAATTTACAGGAAAAAGCTGAGCTATATACAGCTGAGAAAGACTAATACTAAACATTTAACCTTGCTTTGATTGAATAAACCATCGTAAAGCCATTAAGAATATTACCCAGTATCAGTGAATATAGAAAGACTTGGTGGAAAACCATAATATAGAGATAAATACCCCTATTACAACTGAACCTCTACAACTAGAGTAAAATGCCAATGCTGATTGATTGTAATCAGTGAAAGACAATTCTTAAAGTTCTTTCAAAGTATGGAGAATTAAAGAAAATAAATCAGGGTTTTTAACATAACCTTGACGACTTATTTCTAACATTACAACTTCACTCCTGAGGCTGACAGTCCTGTTACGTCTAAATTGTATCTGAAATATTTAAGGTTTGTGGAGGAACCTGATGATTACTCTCTGACTCTTGGGGAAGCCATGCATGTTCTAAAATGGCACAGCTTAAAATGCCATGCATGATTCCTAAAGTAATTTATGCTGAAATGGCCTTGCAAAAACAGGTCTCATACAGTTACATGAGTCACTTTGTGGTGGACATAGTTGTACCAAAATTGGAGGGACTTGAGGTTGAGGCATTTAATGTCCAGTATGTTCACTGGTCCCTGCAGGTAGGGGAAGGTCTCCTGTGGCAGCTCCCCAATAAAGTAAGAAGAGGCCCCATCACACCTTTCATTAACGGGATGGCCGAGGTCTTAGACTGGATTCCTGAAGCAGGTATCTTGAGGTGTGTTAATGTCTGAAATGACGGGTCAGAGTCCCAGGTGGAAGTCCACTGGGTGTTCAGCAGAGCCTGTCGTGCTTGCCTTTGGATTGGGCTGGCCTGCGCCCAGGCTCCTCCATATTAAAGGCTCCCCCATATTCCATAAGGGATCTAGGTTCTGGTGTCACTATTTTTAAAAAATGCTTACAGACAGTGCTAAGTTGATAGCTTTTAGTTAAAAAACCTATTTGCAGTTAGTTCTGCTTAAAAACTTGTTTCCTTGGCTTAAACAAGCACATATATCTGCCACCCAACAACCCTGAGATCCCTGCTTGACCTATGACACTTTAGGGTGGCATTTCTGCTCAAGAGCACTGGGACATGTTGGTGTTCTTAAACGAACTCTAAGTTCATATCCTAGTACACCACTTCAGCGGAGAAAATTGCAGCCCAAGCCACCAAACTCCAAATCTTTTTTCTGGAACTGAATTGGTGATACTATATCCCACTCTTTGGGAGTTTGAATTCTTGAAGATAGGTCAGCTATGGGAGTCTCCCCACTAGAAAAACAGCCTGACTTCTCAAGGGTACTACCACTTTACTAGGAGGAAATCAATGCCCTAGAAACTTGCCTCTGGGTCCACAGTCAAAGACCAAGAAAACAAATAGTTGTCAATGGGTCTTCACTTCCATCTGGGGCTTTTAAATGAGTGTCACCATTTCTCAGCAGATGAGTCACATAGGCTGACCTGTATAAATGGCCCCCAATTAAGGTGTCTTTGCGTATTTACTATTCAGGAAACCAACAGTTTCCTGGGTTGGGAACATTGATTCATCAACTCTTAAACCAGTGGAATGGGAGAGGCATTCTCCCTAGGTGACAGGTTAGTCCAGGGGAGCATTTGAGCTGAGCCCAGAGTTGAAAATATCAGCTTTGGCATGCTGAGGCTCAAAGCTCTGGAATAGACTATGTTGTACAAACAGGCAAGGATCTGCCTGAGAACTCGTAACCAAGCTCAATTTTAGAAGCTAAAGCAGATTGAATGCACCAAATAAGTTAATCATGAGATTAAGGTAGAGCAAGTAAAGCTCCGATCCTAAGACTGAAAATACATGGTCCTTCAGGCTGTCCTGAATGTGACTAGACAACTGACTGGTTTCAGTTTTAAAGGGTGTTGCTTGCTACAAATGAAGACAATGTAGTTTCTATGCCTAACCCCATGTATCAGTCAGGGTTCAGTAAGAAAAACAGGGTCCAAGTACAATCTCTGGTCCACAGGCTGGTCATAAGAACTATATCCACTTCATCACAATGAAGTGTTGGTAAGGACTGGAAGGTTAAACAGGTTTGATGTCCAGATCAATCCCACAAGATGAGTCTGTAGACACCTTCACAGAACCTAAAATTTCCTAGCAGAATTCCATTGCTCCTATGAATTAGCATCTGGTGTAAACCAAAACACCATAAATAAGACTGGCCTCACAGGACTTCTCTTCCCTACCTCCCTGCCATCTCTAGCATAGACGCTCTAGCATCTATAGCATAGACGCTTGCCTGAACTGACCACCTGGCTGAAAGAGCCTGTACTTAAAATAAGCCCTGATAGGAAGACTGTGCCCAGGAAGTTGAGGAACCTGTGTAAAGGTGCACAGGTACTCGGCATTGCTGAATCTTCGTCTGCCTGACTCTTGGAAAAGTTTCATTCCATTAACTGATACTTTAAAATCCTCTAAATCCCAATCAAGCTTAGTCATGCTATAGGGAAGACAAATGTAGATCTCTTCTCGCACCTCTCTCCACCTTAGAGGAAAAACACTCGAGCATGCGTTAATTAAAAAAAAAAAAAAAGCCTATTTTGGCCCAATCTAAAATGATCGATTTCTATTGTTGGATAGGATGATGCTGCACCCACCCACCATGATGACTTCGTGAACATGAGCACGCTCCGGCATGACAGTCCTCTTGACCACTGCTATTGATCAGTGCTCAGCACTTGGGCCCTGCACTGCAGGAACATTCCAGGAGCTACTTCAGAGATGATAAAATCTTGCTAGGAACTATGGGATCTAAGCTGCAATTTTTATCAGGCTTATCCAAACCCCACACAGCATACTTTTCTTAAGCTTGTAAAGAACTTCCAGGAGCATCTGACTAGGACCATTTCCTATATCCTAGGACTTGATAGGTTAGGATATCGGGGAAAGTATTATGATCCAGCCTGGTGTTCTTATCAAATCCATGATCTTGAAGATGCAACTCCACACACTTTGACCAGTGTATTTGCCAGACTGCAAAACTTCTGTGAGGAGTATACTTGCCCCTCAGACTGAAAGCCTGATTTGGGGCATGTGAACTGGGCTGTGTCTTTTTAGACAACAGGTGAAGGGCAGATTTTTGAGGGCATGGATTATTTTCATGGTGTCCAGGAAGTAGAAAACTGCATTGTAGCAGTTGCAGTGAGCCTTTCTAAATTGTGTAACAAAAAGACCTAACAAGAACAGAAGAATATTATTTGGTGCACATGGTTTGAGGTCATAGTGCATAGACAATTGATTCCACTTATGAGCATGAGGTGAAGCAGAGCATCATGGTGGAAAGGAGTGGAGAAAGGAAAGAAGCCCAGGACACAGCAATCGGGAAGCAGACCTCCACTCACCAAGGACAAAACACATAACCCAAAGGCATGCCCCCAGTGACTCACCTCCCAGTTAAAAACCACCTGCCTACAGTTTCCACCCAGTTAATCCATTCAAGTGGATTAATCCTGATTTTGGTCATGCTTTTCATCAGATCACTTCACCTGATTCTTGAATTCTCACATGTGCTTTTGGGGGACACCGCACATCTAAGTAGTATAGGGGAGAAGGACCACTTCTCTAAACCTGAGGCTTGTTTCTGAGGCATCCACCCAACTGGATCCAGCCTGAGGTTCAGGTCCCACTCTTCTGTCAGGGATCTGAATCGAGCATAGATGTGTCAAGGCTACACGTCCAAAGTTCTTTGAATCTCTATAGCCTTGTTCTTAGCCTTTTCAGTGTGGCCTTTTTCAGATAGAGGTCTCTAAGTCATATAGGTTGTCTGGCTTTCACAGTATGTCATGAGTTGGTAGTTGGTTGTTCTGAGCCTGCCATTGAAGGTGTTCAAATCAGTCTTATAGCCAAGCTTCTATAATCCTTCATTTCCATTCTCCCACATGGTACAAGTGCTAATACCACTGCATGCCTACTGCTTCCCTTTTTCACTTGTACCTCAATCCAAGAAAGTGAATTTTATAATAGATCATGATAGTGTCTTGGTTCTGTTTAAGAAATACAAGGGATGTCTTTCAAAATCTCCAATGTGAAGAATGAGCATCAGGGACATGTATCCACGGACTTCCTATTTCCCATTGGAGTGATGCCCTGAAGCATTAATGCCACTCACTCCCAGACTGCTTGCACAGGTACTGAGCTGACATGTGCAGTTCACTTGAGGCTGGACACGGCCTGAGTCCAAGCTTCCTTGGAACTTACCAAACCATCTGCAACAGTGAGTCCAGGATGGGATGTGGGATGAAAGCCTGTCACAGGGAAAGAAATAATGAACTGATTGTTTACTATCGCCAGATCTTCCTCTTAGAAGAGCATCATGATGGAAGGGTATGGAGGAGGAAAGTTCCCTGCAGTCTACCTACCTCAAATTTCAGACTTCATCTTCCAGCTCCCTTCTCCCATGTCAGATCAACCCCTGTAGCATTCTACTTATATATGCATGAGAACTGAGGGATCTGGGATATCTTATGCCCCTGTATGGATGGAGAAACCCTGGGTGGGAGGTGAGGTGCAAACATGGATGAGATGCAATCCACAAGATCAAGCCAATGATAAGTAGGACAGGGGAGACTGAAGGAATCTGAACTGGTGACTAAATAATGCAGTGCATATGATACTTCAAATTGGCAAAGATGGTGAGAATGTTAAGACTGGAGCGAAAAAACACTTAACGGCCATGACCTAAGGGACACTTAAAAATCAGAGCCCAACTGCATAGACAATGCAATTTCAAATACACATGGAACATTTTGAAATAACCAGAGACCAGGTTACAAGGAATTGGAACAAATTTCAAAACCTTGTATTACCCTGACCTGGTTGGATTTCTCCTCTGCCCCTGAAATAAGATCCTGAGGAAAAAACTTAGGTACTGGAGGTCCCTGGGAGTAAAAGTGAACAGACACACGAGACCCCCCAACAAAGGGAACAATGACTTGATTGGTTACTCCTGGGGGCATCTGGGCCTGGATCCCACTGGGCAGCTGAGTAACCGGGAGAATATGCTTCAGGTATGCCTCTGTAGGATGGGAGGCTGAGGCAGGTTTCCTTGGCTTTCTATCCCCTATTGATGAAGGAATGTTCACTCCCCTACTTGAGAGCTTTATGCACGGAGGTTCAACTAGCTCCTGAGTTTCAGATAAAACCTTTTAAAGGATGCTGTCAACATGTAGTCCTCCACAGCTCCACTGAAATCGGGTGTGTCCAAGGATGGAGTTGTGCCACCAACACTGTCCAGTACACCTAGATACTACCTTCTCTGGTTAGGATTACTTGTCTAACTTAGTTATCCAAGTTTGTCATGTGGGTTTTAATTCTTTAAGTCTTAATGTAGATGAGAAGATCCTAGAAATAGTTATATACTCAAAATATTTGATACAGAAAGGTGAATTTAAGGGGAAATACCACATAGAGCATTTTTCTACTTGGATGTAAGCAAACACAATCTAAAGGAGAAAGGTTGTGATAACACAAATACATCACAATCCAATCAGATTAAAAAATGGTACAATATGAAGAATTGACAAAACCAAGCATTTTTTTTTTCCTTTTGGAAAGCTTAAAAAGAGAGATGGTATGATTTAACATGAACTCAGATGCCACACTCAACTCTAGTTTTACACAATCGACATAGCTGATCTTGAGCTGCCGGTGCCATAGTTTGCCTGAGGACTCTTCCAAATCCAGGAAAGAAACAAAACCTTCTTGCCTTTCTATGGACAGGCTGATTTCAGTGGGAGAATTCACCTATCATTAGAGGTATTAACCAATGACTGAGTGGAGTTAGTGTGTAAAACCCCAGGTTCCCTGGGGTATGCTCCTTAGGTAGGATAATTGCAGAAATTTTCTGAGATTAAGCTCCAATTATACCAGTGGACAGGGAAAGTGAGACTAAAGGTTAACAAAGGACACATTATTAGGCCACTTACCACTGGGACTTAGACTTGTATTCAAACTTGTAGGATTTTTCTCTTGGAAAACCCAAACTAAAATAACCATGCTAAAATTTGCCATGAGTAAACAATATCAGATGATAGAATGTAAGTTGCTTCAAGCCCAACCTTGTAAAATTGGGATGACATATTTCTCTAGAAAATTCACCAAAAGGAAATAAAAAATGACTCATCTAAATAGATCTATATCCATAAGATAAATTAGGCTCAAACAGTTTCATAACTAAGCTTTCTCAATTTCAAAGTCCTTGGGAGTCAAAGGGCATTGCAACGTGTATTGAAGTCCAGATAGCCTTATGTGCATGCTATGGTCAGCAGAAGCTTACCCAGTACTTAAGAATTGAAAAACAAAATCCTACAAAATGTTAAACCTAAAGCAAATCTAACCTTTTACACAGATACAAAACATAAAATTATAATTGAACCTGTCCGTTCTCCAGGAAAGTAAATTTTGTTCAAAGTTGGCATACCAGTCAAGGTCTAATCAGAAAACATGTATCCAGAATGACTTCTAACACTGCACAGAATTGGTGAATGAAAACCCAAGAAGCAAGGAGGATGAAGTCATGATTAGCAAGGGTAAATACGTGATTTTGCTTAGACAGTTCTCGAACAGTCAAATCTGAGAAATTGGAGCAATTGTTTCCTGGAGTAGGAGGAAAACTTCCGAAGTGACGAAATGCTTCTCCATCCTGCTGGAGAAGTTCTACAGCTGTAAACATGACAGACTCGCTGTTGTACACTCTGATTTATAGGAATTCTTCACAAGCTCGGTACTAATCTTCTATTGTCCCTCAACATTCATTACAACTCTGCCTTTTTATTCTGCGGTCCTTCAAATGGTTCTTAAGTTTTTCTTTCATGGATGATACTTTGTAAACTGGGAGTCTTACTGGAGTTACGAAAACAAATGAGGCAGAATTTTGTAACGTAATTCATCATAGATATCTAATTGTTCATCATGGATAGCAACATCAAATAGTCCACCCCTTCCCCATTAGTAATATAGCTAGGTCAAAATCAAGTTTCCATGTGCATGAGGTCATGTCTGAATTCCCTATTTTGTGCTACTGGTCTGTCTGCCCACACTGGCAATACCACACTTCTTAAGCTTACATAATCAGAATTGTGATTTGGTAGTTAGCACACATTCTGTATTGAACACTTGCCTCCCCTGACTCTCATTGATGGGCAAATAAATGCCTCCAAATCTTCCTCTGCAACCAATGTAGCTAATCAAAAGCAATATCACATCCCAAGGAGTGACAAATTGAGAGCCACTTAAAATTCCTAAGGGAGACAGCAGTGGTATCCATATCTCCATTTAGTTTGCTAGTCTGAACTAAATGGCTAACTCCATTTGGTTTGCCAATCTGAACTAGACCTGGTAGGTTTGGCTAGGTCTAATAGCACCTGCAATTGGAGGTACTGATGAGCTGTGAGAACCCATTAACTGGTCCACAGACGTATGGAATGCAATCACTGTTTCCTATCAATTCTCTTCCATATGTAGTAACAAGAAACACTTGGGGTTTTTGTCACAAAGGTATATAAACTCTTCCATGTTTTACAGTATAATTTGAAGAATTCAAGACTGCCTATGTGTATTAAAGGACATCATATTGATCACTCTTTTTATGGCATAACTAGGAAGGAGTTAACACAATGGAGGCCTTGGTACAGCAATGTGCTTCATTGGGAGATCATTCAAACATTCAGAAACCTGCAACATTGCTAAAGTTTTTACAAGTTCAATATCCAAAAGCATGCTGGGATATTTGTAAAAGATGAATCACTATATTTCCCACTATGAAAAAGGAGGCAGAACATAAGGCAGGGATCTTCATATTTGGAGGCAGCAAATTTCACACCTGCATCTGCTGCTCTGACCCACATACTGAATGACAGACTGCAAACACCAAGTAAGACCCAAACCAGAAATGGCCTTTTATCAGGTCCAGCCCTTGCTGATTTTACTAGACAGCAAGCAAAATCTATAGCATGGTTGAGAACTTTTTCTGAAAGAGGGAAATACAAATATTTTAGGCTTTTCAGACCACATGGCCTCTTAAACAGCCATGCCACTGTAGTGCAAAAGCCAGACTATAGAAAGCACATGTCTGCAGCAGTCTGAGATAAGAAAACTTTAGTCTTACCCTATATAAGAGAAATTGGATGTCGAAGACTAAATTTAAATTAACCTTTATATAGACAAGTATGAAGAGAAATTTACTTTTTCACAGGAATATCTAATTGTTCTCGTACCTTTTTAATTCTCCCTGGAATGTTGGTGTCACCCAATACACAAGTACAGGCTTATTTCTAGGTTCTCCTTGGTGTAAGGAAAGGATGGAATGTCCTGGTACAAAACATGTGATTCTGATAGCATCCAACTGTTCACGCCTCCTGACTTCTGAGGTGGGGTTATTTTCTTCAGGGAGCACCCTGAGCAATGACTGTACCATCACTTGGGTCAATTGACTCAAGAATGTCCAGAGAACTCTGCTGCCTCCTTCCACCACCTTGATTGAAGACCTAGCTATTTCCCATTAGAAACTTTTCCTTTCTGGGTTGTTCTCTCTAGAGACCTTCACTGCAGAGTCTTTTAGGTCTGCATCTGTCTGATGCATTCTCTTGTCCAATTCCTCTTCATTACAACTCTTCAGCATCTACTTGACAGAAAAACTGACAATTTGACTACGATTGTGCCAATACTGAACTTTTCACACAAATTTTCCTAAATCCTAAAACTAGTTTAGCAACATCCATGTGAATTTCAGTGTCAATTTCTACAGAAAGGTTTTGGTATTGGGAACTGTTCACATGTCATTGGGAGCAAATGGGCATCTGAATTACAGAATCCATGAATATGGTATTTCCGTTCACTAGCATTTGAACAATATCCTTTTGGTATAGCATTAAGGAATCGAGAACAAAACTTTTAAAAACAAGGTCTTTGACTACTCAATGTGGGTTTAGTTTTCTTATTGGACCTTGAGTGACATTCTAGACTTAAAGGAGAAAGTTTCATACATACTAGTTTGTCTTTGACTCCTATGACCAGTGATATAACCTGGAGACAACAGTGGGAAGTGAACACATTTAGGCTACTTGAACCAAGGTAGAGTTCCCAAGGCCTAGGAATGGGGGCCATCTGATGGCCATCTGGCAAGACCTGGAAACATACATGGCATGCAGTCCCATCATGGTGGTGCTCATAGCTGAGTGAAAAGGTTAGAAATGCCTGAACTTCTGCCTCCACCATCGTCTCCTGCTAGGATGCAACATTTGCTGAACCTATTCAGAAATTGGCACTTTCTTCCTCACATGAGGTACCACCACACAGCAATCCAAGGCAACACATCCAGGTTTCTAGGAGTGACAGTCCAGGCACAACTTCATTGGGTCCTCTATTAAGGTCTCCCAAAGCTGCAATCAAGGTGTCAGCTAGGTTACCTTCTCATCTTGGTTTCTCAGGTTCAACTGGAAAACGATCCACTTGCCAGTTTGCATAGTTGGTAGAACTTAGTTCCTCATACTTTTGGACTGAAAGCCTTGGATAGTTGCATTGACTGGAGGAAGTGCTCAATTTCCAGAGGCTTCTCTAATTCCTGATGTGAATTTCTCACAGTATGGTAGCTTGCTTCATTAAAACCAGAAAGGGGAAGAGCATTCTCACAAAACAAAGATCACAATCCAATGTCACAATTACTGAAATGATGGGCCATCACTAGTACCATCTTACAGGTTAGAAGCAACTCACCAGAAGATAGTGCTTGAGGGCCAACTTAAAGGCTGCGCATTACAGAAGAGCCTGGAAAGTGGTCGGAAGGGCAAGGGAAGTAAGGATCGTTAGAAACTGACTAGCATGAACATGAGCTTCTGGACTCCATAGTTCTGGTTATATAGTTTTATATTTGGAATCAAGTCTTTCCCTCCGTCCTAAACTTTTTCTCCAATTCCTCCTCACATAGTCTATTGCTACGTGCTGACTGCCTGAAATACACATGTATCTGGGTAATACAAATGTTACATGTATTTTGTATTTACATGAATGTGCTGTATGGTCAAACGTGACACTTCAAGATGGGTTATACTACATACAGCCCGTGGCTTTTAACTGCTGATTCCCGCCCCCATACCCCCACTTCTAATGAGAACCTAAGCTCCTTTTTAGCTTAATAAAGACCACATGAATGTACTACAATATTCTGGGTTACGAATCTATATGAAAATACTCTAGAATATCTAGAAAAATTACTCAGTCAAGTGTTTCCTTTTGATTCTTTCACCAAATTTTCTTAGAGTAGGAAAAATATGGAACTTTAAGGTAAATTGATACACATTAAATCATGTACCCTATTAAGAGAGCATACACTTTCTAGGTATACAAGGAAGATGAATAAAAATCAATTCTATAAATGGGTCAGAATCCTAAATTTCCAAGAGCAGAAATTATGTTGTCACAGGAAAATATAACCTATGATTTCAAATAAAACAAATTTCCTTTACCCTTATTTAAAATGCTCTGCCTCATAAATACTGGGTCAAAGAATAAATCAAATACCAGAACTACACTCGTAACCTTAAATACTTCTTAAAAACAGATGTTTCTGAAAAGCATTACAAAACATTCAAGTGTAATTATAGGTATACCTAATTACTGTAAACCTTAAGATTACTAAAGAAAAAATAGAAACAAATGCATTAACTTATAGTTGATAAATAAAAACTGGTTCAGAGGGCTGAGCATGGTTGAGGAAGACTTCCATTAGCCTTCATTTGTCAAGGAGTAGAAATGTATTGGCTAAGAAACAATATGACTCAGGTCAGGAGGCCTGGCTGTCCACTGGTCTTTAGCACTGAATAAGCTGCTTCTCTCCGCAGTTTACCAACTCCGAGGTAAAATGAAATTTAAAAGAGGGAGAGAACTTGACTACATAGACTAATAGGAGATAACACTAATCTGGACTTGTGAACTGAGCCAGTGTCTGAGCTCATGGATGTCAAGAGCCTGCCCAACCAAGTCGTCTTTGCTATTCTACCAGATCTCTCCCCTACTTTGAGTGTGGACCACAGGAAGTTACATTCTTCACTTCCCCAGGGGGATGGAGGGAGGTGTTCATGGCAGTTCTGTCCTAGGCAGAGGATCCAGCTGTCAGTCTCCTAGGGTTCCTGTCCCAGGAATTTTTTGGAGCACTCTTAGGTCAAGCTCCTCTTTGGATTTCATTGTAAGTTAGTTAGGATACACTGTCACTTATGAATGTTTCCTCTGTCAAACTTTGGCATGCAGAGTAACATAGTAACATGTGCTCACTTTAATCACCTTTAACTATAGCCAGAACTCAAATTTAACTACAATAATAGCACTTTCTTGATTTTCTAGGACAATATTACAATATAGAAAGATAGTAATAGCAGTAATTTCCTAACTAAATCAATTGATTCATCATCAAATGTGTCTTGGCAGGATTCTGTGTATCAAGTTTCCTTTCATTCTTACATTGACAAAGTTGACAAAGGATTTTTTAAAAAGTTCCAATGCCTTTGAGGTCTGATAATGAGTTTTCATCTTTTAACATGTTAAGGCAGTGAGATTGATTCTCCTTCCATCTATTGATCTACCTATCCTTGCATTTCCAAGACAAATTCTACTTGTTTCCTGTATATTTAATACATGGCTGTATTTGATTTTTGATTTTAGATTCCTTACATCCGCTACCTAATTTTGACATAGTTTTGATATGAAGATAACCAAGCTTACATAAAATAAGCATCCTAATTTTTAGCTTATGGTTTTAGGTTTAGTGGATAGTCCACTGACACCATAGGTCAAGAGCCCAGGTAAGGCAGAACACCTGGCAAAAGGAAGCATCTTGGTACCAGGCAACCAGGAAGCAGAGCTCTGTTAACCAAGGACAAAATAAAGGCACACCTGCAGTGACAGCCTTGATCCAACCACATCCTACCTCCCTAGAGTCACTCAACCTATAACAGTGGAATAAGCCACTGATTAGGCTAGACCTCTCAATTATTTCACCTCTGAAAGTTCTTGTATTGCATGAATTTGGGGAGTACACTGTATTCTTGGAGATGGACTTGTCTCTAGTGTTGTAAGATGAATACAAGCTTTTGGGGGACCAAGGGTGGATTGTTATGGCTTAGATACTCTCTTAAGAGTTCCAACATTACCCAAAAGTCAAGTCTCCTGAGGCTCCAGGGAAGTTTTTGCCTGAATGTAACACTAATTGCCTGTAGTCCAATTTCCAATAGATCTCTAGTATGAAATAACTGTACTTACATGGGTTTGTCTGGGTCCTCTACTCTGTACCATTGGTCTACCTGTCGATTTTGGTACCAAAACCATGCTGTTTCTACTGTTGCTCTGTATTAGTTTAAGGTCTGGTATTGTGATAGCTCCTGCATCACTCTTCTTGCTCAGGATTGCTTTGGGTATTCGGGGTCTCTTTTCCAAATGAAGGTCATGATTTTCTAATCCTGAGGAATGTCACTGGGATTTTAATTGGAATTCCATTGAATCTGCATAGCGCCTTGGGTAGGATGGCCATTTTGACAGTATTGTCTGCCTATTCAAGAACATAGATATTTCCAGCTAAGGTTTAATTTCTTCTAGTGCTCTGTAGTTCTCGTAGTAGAGATCTCTTTTTTTGTCACACTGGTTCCCCAAGTATTTTTTCTATTGTGAATGGAGTATTCCTAATTTCTTTCAGTGGATTTATCACCACTGACGTATAGGAACATGTTTGATTTATGGATATTGATTTTTAATATCCTGTTACTTTGCTGAATTCCTTTATTAGTACCAGAAGTTTTCTGGTGGGGTTTTTTGGATTCTCTAAATACAGAATCATTTCAGTTCTTTTCCTATTTTTATCCCTTTAATTTCTTCAGTCTGATTGCTCTGGCTAGTATTTACAAGACGACGAATAGAAGAGATGAAAGAGGGCATCCCTGTCTTTTTCCAGTTTTTAGAGGGAATGCTTTCAGTTTTTGAGAATGATGTTGGCCCTGGGCTTAGCATAGCCTTTACAATGTTGAGGTATGTTCCTATTATCCCTATTTCTAGTGTTTAGAGCATGAAGGGGTGCTGTATTTTACCAAATGCTTTTTCTGTATATTGATACCATGATTCTTAAGTCTATGTGTTTTCTAGATGGACTAACCTTGCATACCAGAGATGAACCCCACTTGACTGTGGTGCACTATCTAATGTTTTTGTATGCAATTTGCCAGAATATTAAGGATTTTTGCATCTGTTGATCAGATATTGGTCTAAAGTTTTCTTTCCTTCATGTGTCTTTCTTGGTTTCGGGGTGATGCTAGCCTCATAGAATGAGTTTGGAAAGGTTCCCTCCTTTTCTATTTCATGGAGTACTTTGAGGAGTACTGATTTTACTTTGAAGTACTCAAGTTTTTAATGTCTTGGCTACATTTATTGATGTCCAGGTTACTCTACCTCTGGCCAGGGTAAACATCTACAAGTAGATGGAATTTTGGAGTTACTCACTCACCAGCCATAAGACAAAGACCACACTATAGGTGTTGACTGTTACTAACTCCAAGTATACTATGGAAATGAGTCCCATATTTTGGGTTTCATCATCCCCAGAGGACCTTGGTAAGCTTATTAAAGGCCACTTTCTTGCTTGAGTCTGCCTATTTACCTATTGCCTCAAGTGACTCAGATTGTGAGAATCTCTATCACAGTGCCATGACTAAGGCTTCTTACTTGTGTTAAACAGGTAACAAGTTAAATGATCAGTTTCTCCAGTATTGAGAGGCAGAGGAAATGGAATTAGGATGGAGAAGTTGGTTAACCTCCAGCCTGACTTCCTTCAGTGCTGTTCTGGCAGTGAATTCAAACAAGGCCTGGGCCAGGCTACCTGCACGTTGATAACAT
The DNA here is from genome assembly GCA_020662805.1 of Glaucomys volans. Lineage (NCBI taxonomy): Eukaryota > Metazoa > Chordata > Mammalia > Rodentia > Sciuridae > Glaucomys > Glaucomys volans. The sequence continues at coordinate 22,736 of JAJEJO010001755.1, forward strand.
ACAGGAGTACAAATCTACTGCAAGTGTTGCTGAAAATCAGGCCCAGTATGTGTCTAAAATAAGAGCCATGGGTACAGGAATGTTAAATTCTCAGACTAGGCAAGATTCTTTGCCAAAGTCAGGCCCTAGTGAAGGAGGAGTGGGAAGCTAGCTTTGGGACATTTGAGTTGATGTACCGCAAATTCTTGAAGCCCCTAATTGCCCAGAAGCCACTGGGCCTTTCCCTTAGGGGTAACAGAGGCCTCACCTGAGACGCATTGATTATCCTCTCAAGACTTGCCACTGTCTTCCTTATGGCTTCCAGAACATTTACTGGTATCAGGTCACATGACCCAACTGGGAATATGGAAAAGGATTATTCAAATGTCTGGGACCTGGTGACCATAAGAACAGAAGTAACTCAGGAGTGCATTTTGAAGGATCAGGAGGGTTGAATATAAGTTTGGATAGTAAAAAAAATTGATACTGGGATCATCAGTGGACTGATGTCCTAGAACGATGTATGGAACCAGCCCCAAAATGTGCTGGAGGAGTTAGAGGAAATTTCAGGGGGGAAGGAATCATAACCTATAGCAGCAACTTTGGAATGATAGTGGGATATCATGGGAATCTTTTTAAATAATCCCTAAGCTCCCTCCAATCATCTGGAAACAGGTCAATCTCCGGTGGGGTATGAGCACCCTATTAAGTGATACTAGTAGGCCGTCAAGTTTTGAGGGCCACTAGTATACAGAAAAAGGGGAAGGAACTGCCAGAGCTTCCTTGGCAGTTTTGAGAAAGGGCTCAAGTGGCTTATAGGTAGGCCTGCCAGATAGCTTCCTTAGGATCAGAAACCAGAATAATCCCAGGAAGCCCCAGAGGACATTCTTTCCTTTAATACAAAAGCACTCAAGAAAAGGAGAAAAGCTGGTGGTGTCTGTCCTCTATAGCCCAGAGCTGCTAGAGGAGGTTGTTAGGAAACTAGGTTCATCTCCAGAGATGCGCATTCAATAAGAGCCAGAAAACAGCACCTAACCAGTGCTGTCCAAGTGGGTGTGATTTGCCATGAATACTCGCAAAGCAGAATGGCAACCAGAAGTCCTAATCCACAAGGCTACAATAGCACCCTAAATCTAGAAGAAAGACGGGAAGCCAAAAAGCTACTTGCTCATCAAACTAAAGGAAACTCAATGAGAAGCCTGACATTAACTGAAGCAAGGAAGTGACTTTATGTTCAAACTTGAGCCAATGCTGGCTAAGTCCACTGGAGCACAGCCTTGACGCCACAATGTGCCTACTGGACTGACTTTTTTTTTTCCCCCGTCCTTCTCCAAAGGGGTTGATTACCTGAGGAACCATACTTGAAAAATGGAAAATAACAGCATTCAGGAATAGTTGGAAATAATTCCTAATTTATATGAAAGGCCCCAAACCCTCACAACCTTCCTCTGGTATTAAGAATTGGTTTTCTCCCAGGTAGTTCTTAGGATCAATCCAATTGAGTCTCTGGTCCTACTTTGTGATTACCTCACATTGGCTGAATGCCTGAATGGGTTGGACAAACTTGGTAGTTGGATTATCCCCCACTGATCTATGAATGGAATGAGCTACAGAAGTAGGAAAGACTATCTATTCAGAATGCTCAACACAAGATAGTCTGTGTGAAATTATGGATTAATGTCTTCCTGAAATTGTAAAAGATGCAGGATTAGTGCTTACCACCAATGAGTACCTGAATAGGTATTCACAGTCTAGAGGTTGCTGGCCTGACCTGACTTAAGGTCTCTTGTCCAAAGCTATTATGATGTGCCTTGGACCCTTGGCTGTCTTGAGAAATCCTGTGCACTTCGAACAAATGACCACTATTTGTGACCAGTAAGTAGGTTAAGGATATTCCATTGCAAAGGGTGGAATTACGAGTCTGCTCTGTCATTTCTTTGAGGTACCCACATGAGCTAATAGGGATCTTATCACAACCATAGGTGTTATGGATCCTGACATACAGAAAGAATTTTCTTACTAAGGAACATGAAGTTCCATCAAATACTGTCATTTTGCGTGAATTAACAAAGGGCTATATGATAACAAAGGTCTAGGACTGCTAAATATCAGTCCATACAGTGGATTGTCTGATTCATTAGACACCTCTTGATGTGCCCAAGGTGTGCCCTTGGTTAGTGATTTCAGTAACCAAGATCTGGTAAGTGCTTGATAACCCAGGTCTTGGACTCCTTAGGGATAACATCGGGGTTATTCCTCGGAGCAAATAACGGATACCATATAAATGAAGGCTGAAGTGAGATGGAGGATGGGTGGTGAAGAGGAAGAGTTCATCAGTGATGTATTGCAGGTTGGGTCTTCCCAAAGTGCCCTTGTAGTTTATGGGGAAGGATTTATTAGAACCCACATCTGTGAAAGGATAGGGAGGAAACAGTCTGGGCAGATGGACAGACGAAATGCTAAGACAATCAACTTCATGGGGAGGTGTGGCATATTGTCAGTGTCCTAGGTTGGGTCCAAACAGGGCCAGGCCCATGTTCCTCCTTTTGATGCAGTCACAGGATGTGGGCTACCCCAGGAAGAACGTTACCTGGAGCAAGGAGAGGTCTTCTAAATCTTACTAGATGGTTGGAACAGGCCCCCCAGGACCTCCCCTCAACGTTCAATTTTGTTCTTCAGCTAATTTTACTGATGAACTATAGCTTCCCATTACTGCTTCACTTGGTAGTGGCAGTCCTGTGCTCACCCCTAGTGTGGGTTCACCCCATGATGCGGTGAGAGCAGAATCCTTGGGCACAACTACATCAGGCCTTTCAGCGGTGAAAGCACTGGTAGGTGGCCTAGATGGCCTGAAGGGATGAACAGAAGCCAGCAGCTGTTTGCTGGGATGACTAAATCTTTTCCCCTCCCTAAAAGCAGAAGCAAAGAAGGCATCAGCTTTACTGAGAAGCTGATAACTGTCCTTCTGCAGGGTAGGATTGGTAGGTGAGGTTGTTACAGAACTTGGCTCCCTGGTGTCCGTGTTGATGGTAAGGTCTAGAAATAGCAGAGGCAGGTAACAGCACTTAATGATCAGAGGTAATGTGCGTGTAATTACTGTCAAGATCTCTGTCTTAGTCTGTTCGGTGCTACTACAACAGAATAAAAGAGATTAGGTAACTTATTTTAAACAATTGTTTATAGTTCTAGAAACTGGGAAGTTCAAATCAAGGTATTGGCATCTGGTAAGGATCTTCTGGCTGCATCATAACATGACAGAAGGCATCACATGGGTGAGTGCAAGAGATCAGAATTACAGCCTCGGGCCCTCTGAAGAGGGTGGACCCCTCATGGCCTAAAGACTTCTTGCTAGGTCCCAACTCCCAACTCTGTTGCATTGGGCATTAAATTTCCATATGATTTTTGGAGGATACATTCAAATCCTAACATTCCCTCTGGCTCCCAAAACAAGTACAGGATATATTCACTCGATCTCAGTAGCCCCAAAACCTTATTCCAACACCAACTAAAATCCAAAGTCTGACCTAAATAAGACATAGGTGAGATTCCAGACAAAATCTCCAACAGGTGAGACACTCTAAAATCAAGTTAAATGCTTCCCAAACACAATATTGAAACAGGTATAGATAGAATATTCATTTTGCAATGGTGGGTGGGGAAAGGCAAACAAGGGGTACATGGATCCCAAATCTAAAACTGAAAGGGGAAAACATGAAGTCTTAAAGTTAGAATTCCCCTTTGACTTTGTGATGCTCATCCTGGACATATTACATGCCCAAGGCTTAGGCGGTCCCCCTTCTATGGCTTCACAGGGCTCAGTCTACCCAGCAACTCCACTAGATGGGAGAGCTGCAGGTACAAGATTGCAAAGATGCAGGTGAATGCTGGTGGCCTTGGGTGTTGGGCCATATCTCTACAGCTCCCCTAGGAATTACCCCAGTATTGGCTCTATGCAGTGACACTGTCCAGGTCCCCAGGCTGTCCACAATAATCTTTGAAATCTAGGTAGAAGCCACCATGATGCGACAGCATGGATTTTCCGTGTCTGCAGAGTGTGCACTAAGTGCAGACACTACTAAGCTTACCATTTATAATCTCCAGAGTGGTGGAGCCTGCCTGAGCCATAGCTGTGGCATCTGAGGAACTCTGCACTGGAGTGCAAGGAACAGTCTTAAGGCAGCCCTGGGAAGAGGGCTACAGAGCCCTTTCCAGCCCATCTCAAACTTTTGTGCCCTTTAAGAGTTCTAGGCCTGTGATGGGAGGATCAGCCGCGAAGATCTTCAAGGGAGCTCTCCCATTGACTTGAGGAATAGAACGTGGCTTCCTTCTCTCCATATTCATTCTTGAAACAAAAGGTGGCAAGGCCACACCCTTAGCCTTCTCTCCCAAACTCATTTTCTTTACCTGAGCAGCCCCAGAGTTTCCCAAATTGTCTCTGTAAAGCTCACAAAGGCAGCGGGTGACCAAAAGGAGTAAGCTTGCCAGGCGGGTTAACCAGAGTCAGACAAAAGTAGTGGCTTGGAGTCTGTGTCCTGGGCGAAATCTCCAGGCCCCCTGCCACTCCCCACACCGGGGTGAAAGTCAGGGTGGGAGAGCCAGAAATCGCAAATGGCTTCAGCTGCTCAGGGATTTTATACAGCGGGAAAGGGACTGGGGGTCCTGACCAGGAAAAGGTGGACCCAAGGTAGACGTCAGGGTCAGCAGGTCTGCCTCATTGGTCACTTCTGGCACAGTGTGTTGCTAGGGGACTTTGCTCCCTCCCCCTGCAGCCGCCCAATTCGACCTGACACTCTCAATCAACTGTTAGAATGATGTAATTACAAATTTTGACTTTAAATCACTTAAGTGCCCAAAAGAAGCCATATAGCACTTAGAAAACTGCTTGGCTATGTCTTCTGCCAGATATTCTAGTTTAGATTTTGTGCTCTTGCCTGCAAGAAGGGAAGAAGATAGGGAAAAGCACACAATACCATCAAGTTCTTAGCTGCTTGAGCAATAAGAATGCCTTTTCCTTACCTCTGAGACATCAGAGGGACCATCACCACCCATCTTTCTAACTTCATAAGTTCAGACATTGCCTATATTAGCACATTGAACCCTCACCAGAATCATCCTTGGGACTCTGGCAATCTAGGCTTGGTCTGGTCTGCTCCTGCAGATTCGTCCAGCTTCTACCCATTCCTTGACCCAGTTCCAAAGCTCATTCTACACTTCCAAGTGTTTATTACAGCAACAACCTCACTTTTGGTACCAAAGGGTAGTCCATTTAGTGCTGCTTTAACAAAATATTCTGGGAAACTTATAAATTTTCTCAGTTCTGGAAAGTTCAAGAGCAGGCATTATCCAGTGAGTCTTCTTGCTGTGGAGAAGCCAGCATACATGGTCAAACTTAATCTTGAGCTGTTGCACACCCAGCCTAATCCATGAGGATGGAGTTTGTGGCCTAAATACCTCCCATCAGTCCCTACCTCCTAATAGTCACACTATGGATTGTTTCCTGCATAATCTTGGATGAATTCAAATCATAGCACATTCAAAAGACAATGGCAAGAGCCCTGATCCATAGGGGTAGACGACGATGCATCTAGTGGTGACCAACAAACATCTGTTCATTCTCCATCTCTTTTGGGTGAGAAATACAACTGCCTCAATGGAAAGTCCTCCCTTGCTGAAAGCCCACAATTCCCCTTGGTATTCTAATACCACCATAAACTATGTGTACTCTTAAGTTCTTCCCCAAAGCGTTCCATGGTCATTGACCTAAATAACTACATGCTAAGGTAAAGAAAACACTGAGATCTTCCATGAGTTGTTTTAATATAGGGTCAGTTACTAATATGAAAATGCAATACATTCCTATTAGAGCAGAGATGTAAGGCTCAGTAAAGTCCTTGCTCATGAGTCTCTTGATAAATCCAATGAGTCTCCAGATTTACCCTGAAATTGCCTAGTCTGATGGCCTAAAATTGAATCCACTTGAAAATGCTCACTTCTGTTTTACAGATTTGTAATGGTTGCAAAGATCAAGGGGAGAATCCACAAAACCACCCTATGAACAAGATAGAGCAACACCACAATTGAAATAACCAGTTCCTTCTATCTTAAAAGATGCAGGAATAGTGGTCCCAACCAAGCATATCCCCCTTCAGTGTATTTACACTGCCCCTGAAAGTCAAAGGGACTCGTGGTAGATGAAAACTCTGGGCAGATCAGATTTCTGTGGTACCCTACTGATCAATGGCTGGTCTGACAACCTCTGGTCCAAAGTTGCTGCAACAGCATTGGTGCCTCTGCCAGCTGTCGTGAGAAATGCATGTGCATTTTGAACCAACAACCATTACGTAATGTGGACATTAGGCAGAATGCAAGGGGGTGTAAGTAGAAGTTTCTTCCCAAACTGTTCAAGGACCTGCTTTGGGACTTGTGCTTCCCTTGCCATAATCTTACACTCTCTTGGACTTGAATTTTCTTTCTGGGAAGAGAAAGTAAACCTTTGGTAGAATGACTGTCTCATGAAGGCCAACTTGGTAATGGATGCCACCAAGTCATTTTGGATCAACAGGTAAAGAAGAAAATGATCATGAAAGCTAACCTATAATAAAGATGGGCAGTAGCTTGTCTGATGGTGATGCTCCCAGGACTAGCAATAAGGAGAAATTTCAGTACCATGACCTGACAGTTTTTGACCAAGAACCCATCCTTCAGGGATGGTGAAAGGATGAACTTTCCTTGCAAGTACCATAGATCGCATAGGTTTAAGGTGTGTGGTTTCTATGTAGGTGTAGGGAAAGAATGTAAGTAGTGACCAGTTAGGCCAGAGAGAAAATACTTTGGTACTGCTTCAGGAAGACTCTTAATGTAGCCTGGGGTACAAGGTAACTATTGGGGATCTGCCCTTAATGAAGGAACATGGAGGAAATAGATTGGGCAGAGGAAGAAGTCACAGTGAAGTAGGCTAGGGAGCCTCAACCAACCCGATGTGGGAGTTGTGTTGTTACCCATTGGTGTCCCATATTGGGTCAAAAGACCATAACTACTTAGTCACAAGATACGGGCTGCCCAAGAAAGTATTACCTAAAGCAAGGAGATGCTGACACAGAACCTGAAGGAACTGGTGAACTTGTAGATCCCAGGTGGAGTAAAACCAGCCAAATGGGACAGTTGGGTTGCCAGAGTGACAGAACAGGGGTGTCACTGAAGGCACATGGGAAGCCTACAGGAAATGCAGATCACATCAGCCTTGGCCACGTCCTTGGACTGCCCATTGCTCATCTTCCTGTTGGCCCATGTGGACCGTTCTCAGTACAACCATGGCTGTGCAGTTCTTGCTGTCATTGGTGTTCAATGTTGGGCCACCCATTGCCTCTACTTGAAGTATGGTTGGTTTTTCCTCCTTTTGTCCATTTCATCTATTCTTTGGTATGGCCTGTGGTCTTCTATTGCTGTCACTCACCTGGTAGTGGTGGTCCTATTCTAGATACAGCACAGGTGCTCTCCAGGGCTCAGCAAACGGAATTCTTATGCCCATCAGCATTGGGCCACCCTGATGAGTGTGGTGGGAAGAACTGGTAGGAGACTGGGTTTTGAGTACAAATAAGTGTGCCAACTTCCTGCTAGAAGCTTCCCCTCCACTCTGGATGTTATCAACCCAGGCATTCTGACATCTGAGAAGGCTGAAATAATAAACACCAAAACTGAATGTTAAACATGGGAAATGGTGGATGAATCTTAAAAGTCAGAATTTTGTACCACAAATGAAATGATTCTGGAGAATGATCTTCAGTGTCTCACCTCCAGACTTCTGGACTGTCTTCCAAGGAAGTTCATAGCATAGCAGTTCTTGATTCAGATATGTACTGTTTAGGTCTGACCTGCCTTGAGTTTGGGCTCAGGTGGCTCTAACACTGGAGTACACCTCTCCTGCAGTTGGAGTGATGGGAAAGTTGCAGAAGCCTTAGCTGGTGCCACAAAGGGAAATGCAAGGGCTGCCAAGGCTTCAAGTTACTTGGTCTTGACTGCTACCCTGTGAGGCTCTGCTCTGTGGCCCACAGCATAGCATCGGGGAGCTTCTGAACACATACAGATGTGTGGCTGTCCCCATTCAGCACAAACTCTGGGGCAAACACTGACCATGAAAGAAAGTAAAATGACCAAAGATTTGAACTCCAGCTAAAGACTGGGTAAGGGCTTGGATACTGCTCAGTGCTAGAGTACTTGACTAGCATAGGTTAGGCCTGGGCTAGATCCCAACCTACTGGCAGGTTGATCAACCAGGCTGTCCCAAGTAGACCAGTTTCCTGACAAGCTATGAATTTTTTCTATTCCCTCTTCTCTATATCTTTCCTGTTTTTGTCAGGATTTTGTTCTTTACTATATAAGATGTCAGTTTACATGTTTGATTGCCTGAGAATCTATCTACTCCATTATTGCCAAAACTTAGATGAGTCTGGGTGTAACTTTTCCTCTTACGGGAAATATAAGGGTGGACAAATGATAAATGACACCATAGAAACCTACACTATCTAGACTCAACCATTTGGATCAGATGACTCTTTCAACAAACTACTGGATAAAAGGAACTTAGTAGACTGGGATCCTGATTGAAAAGTAGGGACTTCAAAGTGACTGGAAAATCCATCTCTTAATGACTAGCTCAAACATGTTTTTAACTTAAATATAGAGGCTCAATACTATATTTTGTAAAGCAATAAAAATAGGCTAAAAGGCAATGAGAGGTAAACAGATGGGACAGCATTTGGGATTTGACTGTATTTTGGTGAGGATTTGAACTAGACTGTGTTTAGGGGTGAATACACAGAACTTAGGTGGTGAATGGATACATGGGCCAGAACTGTGTGAACTGGGCAGAATTGTAGGAAATACAAATCTGAGTAGTTCAAAGTCCTCCAAAGTGCTCAACTCAATGGTACCCATTATTAAAATTTCAAAACAGCTGCTGGGCACAGTAGTTGAGCCCAGTCTGGGCAAACTAGTGATACCCTTTCTGAAAGATTTGAAAAATGGCGAGGGATGTTGCTCAGTGATAGTAGTTACCTGCCTTGCACAACGTCCTAGGTTCAATCCCCAGTTCCAAGAAAATAGATGTAAAAGGAAGTTGTTACTTTGGAGCTTAGTAGGTAAATGGATATTGATGAATAGAGGCTGAAGCCTAGACAAAAGGTACCCGTTTAGTATGGGGTGGCTAGTTACTGAGCCTATCACATGGCCCTATTTCAGACCCTGCTTTTGAGAACCTAGACTGAAGATACTGTGCAGGAAGGTGCCTGGGAACATGGCAAGTTGAAGGAGCAGGAAACGAGGGAAAGACAAGATGGTTTAAGTTGTCCACACTATAGGCCACTGAGAGCCTCATCCACTGGGAACTTCAGACCAGGTTTCAGTTGTCCAGAACGGAATAAAAAGGGAAGTATTCATCCAGAGGCTGCATCAGCCCCTTGATTGCTGCCAAGCATGACTGCCTGGGCTTCTCTGGTTTGCATGTGTCGAGGTTCCCACAGACGGCGTGTGGCAATGGCAGAAGCTGCAGGAGAGTATGCCAGGTGGGTGAGATTTGGGGTTATCGCTGGCTGAAACTTGTCCCTGGAGCAACATCTCAAAGGAAAGACTAGGTCAAAGGGTCTTGCATAGTGATCAAATGTTTCATTTACTCCCTTTACCATGGAATGTACTGGAGAGTCCCTTGGGAGCAAACTTGGAGATGGGGCTAAACAGCCTGGAGGAAGAGCTGGAAGAGGGTTTCAAGAAAAGTGAGCAAAACTCGGAGTTACCAAGAGATGGGAAATGGCAAAAGCACCCAAAAAATATGAACTCTGACCAATGAATTTAGCTCAACTGAGGAAAAACAAGTTGCACGATATACCAAGCAATAGTGACCTGGGTAGACCAGTGATGTTTATTTGTATATTCCCATTGCATGTGTACATGACTATCACAAGTAATGGATCAATGCATCCTGTGTTAAGTGCTCTGCTATTCAACAATGTTAACATTGTAATGGTACAAACCCTTTCCATGAAGAAAATGAAAATAACAATTTGAATAAAATGTTACTGTGAATAGACATGCTCTATTTTCAACACTGATGCATCATTTTTAAAGATCTATGCTTAGTTGGTTTTGATTCTTAGTTTTAAGGGTTGTCACAGCTGAGAATTTATAGCGGTAACTCCAAATGAAAGGGCCCCACTGTTGGCTGTTATTAAATTGAGAGGCTGGCTGTTCAGTTCATCCACCAATTATCCAAGATTCTTTGAGGGGAAAATTCCCATCCCCTGTCATTCAGCTGTTGCAAACTAATTGGAAGGTACTACTTCCATGCATTTGAAACCAATTAGTCCAAAACTCCCTGAAATGGTTTGGAAACCCCCTACCCTGTAGAACTCTTCCAGACCTCATGTGCTGTCCAATTTTAAAGTTTTCCAGAACATCTCAATTTTGGAAAGATGCCCCCATGTTGGATTTTTACAATCTCTCCCTCCAGACCATGGGTTTCTTTCCTAAATACAGTATGAGTTTTTCTTAACCTTGAAGGGACAGATGCCTTTTTTTTTTTTTTTTTTTAAATTTAGCGTTCTCTTCACTGAGACCAGAAGACCTGACGAGAACCACAGAGGACAAAGTTTATTTGGGCTGTTTCAGAGGTCTTAGTAAGAGATGAACTCCATCGCCGTGAGTCCAAGGTGACAGACAACATGACAGAGGGTGTGGAAGAGGAAAGTAGCTCGGGACATGGCCACCAGGCAGAGAGCTCCACTCACCAGGTACAAAATGCAGAAAGTTCTGGTTTCAATCCCCAGCACTACATATAATTAAATGTTTAAAACACGTATAAATCCCAAAGGCATGCCCTCAGTGACCTACCTCTTCCAACCACACCTTACTTCCCCGTTCATACCAGTGGATTACTCCACTGATTAGGTCACAACTCACAATCTATTCACCTCTGAGTATTCTTCTTGGTACTAGGGATCAAACCCAGGGGCTCTTTGACTAAGCTACATCCCCACTCCTTTTTTTAAATTTGAGACAGGATCTCACTAAGTTGCTGAGGCTGACCTCAAACTTGGAATCCTCTGCTTTGGCCTCCCAAGTCTCTGGGATTATAGGCATGTACCACCACATCTAGCTTGGTATTTTGATAGAGGGTGCTTTGTTTAATTTGGGGTAAACATACCTGTTTCCTGATACTTTGAAGGGACAGGGTCTTGCTCAGTTGCTCAGGGCCTTGCTAAATTGCTGAAGCTGGCTTTGAATTCAGAATCCTCCTGCCTTAGCTTCCTGAGCTGCTGATTACAGGCACGTACTTCTGTGCTGTTATCACTCTTTACGATGAGAACATTGACTCCTTCAGGCTAGCGTTTTAAAAAATGATCTATAGTTGTCACCTGTTCGAATACAACCCCAAAACTTCTACCTTTGACTTAGTACCCATTTATCAACCTTTCCCCATTTCCCCTATCCCAGATGGTAGAATCGTAGCAGGGGCTGGGGCAAGAGCTCTCAAAGGGGAAATTGCTTTCGATTTCCGCACCTGCTGTTCTTTGAAGGCTTCTCCTGCTGCCTTGGAGCTGCTGGTTTTGCACTCCAAGCTCTAGGCTGGGCTTCTTCAGGACCCTTGAAACGACATGGCTTGAACAAACGTGGAGGCTGTTTCTCCAGAAAACAAAGCCTCATGGAGCCTCCCTGAAGAGTTTTTTTAAAAATTGCTATTTATTGTGGATGCTTCTACAGAGGCCTTGCCTAGGTGGTTGTGGGCTGACCTATTTGGCACTACTACTTGGAACTGCATTTCCTAGTCCCCAAGCTGAGCTCTTGGAGACTCTTCATCCCAGAGCTGTGTTGGAGCCCTGGGTTACTCTAAAATCCTATCTTTATTTTGTACATTAGGCATTTTCATTATAATGTGTCGTAGAGTGGATCTGCAGTAATTTTGTGCATTCAGTGTTCTATAAGCCTCCTGCAGTTTCCATTTCATTCTTCAGGTTTGGGAAATTTTGATATTTCATTGAATAGATTGTTCATTCCTTTTGGTTTGTATCTGTCTTCCTCAATCCCGATAATTCTTAAATTTGGTCTTTTCATGATATCCCATAGTTCTGGGAGGTTCTGTTCATGATTTCTTACCATCTTCTCTGGGCAACTTTATTTTCAAGATTCAATATTTTGTCTTCATTGTCTGAGGTTCTGTCTAAATGATCTAGTCTTTTGGAGATAGTTTCCATTCAGAGTTTAATTTGGTTTATTTCCCTAATTTCAAGGATTTCTGTTTAGAGATACTAGAAAAGAACCAAAGTCCCTTGTTTCAAACATTGTCCCAGAGGTAGTGGTGGGCAGTTGTCAACCACTTGGAGGCACTGGATGGAGCTGAGAGAACAAGGACTTTGTGTGATTTTTTTTTTTTTTTTTTTTTTTTTTTTTTTTGAGGAAACTGACCCTACCCCTGAGGACAGGGCAGCTGTTGCCCTAGATCCCTATGACTCTGGTCCATTGGCAGCTGCTGGTGGAACAATATGTGCTCTTTCGAATTGAGGTGGGTGATGCTGTTGCAGGTGACATCACCATTTCTGCTGATCTTTTGTTACGGAGCGCAATGACAGTAGTCCTCCTTTTCCTGCTGCCTAACTGCATTATGCTCACTATGCATATAATGTAAAAGGGAGGAACTTGCAGTTTCCCCAGCTTTCCTTGACCTTGGGCCCATCCCTGCCAAGTCTGCACAGAAGACAGAGGGTGAAGGCACCCTGCTGAGATGCATCCGGGAAGAGAATGGGCAGGAAAAGATCCACTTGGGTGTCCCTGGACACTCCAAAGTACAGCCTGGTTTCCAGTGCTTGCCACCATGGAGGTGTTGGAGCCACCTGTTGATGAGGAAGCTTCCTCAACAGTGGTAGGAGCACACCTGTGAACTAGGTTCCCTTTGGGAACAAGGGCTTCAGCAACTGGAGCCTACTAGTCAACAGGGAATCTCTTGTATCTCAAGAGGAGCAACTGGAGCACATCTGTTGACTAACACCGATCCAGAGTTTGGTGCCCAGAAAGTTGGCAGGCATAGCTGGTAGCCAAAGAAACTACTCAGTGGTACAGCTGGGAGCTACATCTTGGTTATCCTGGCAGCTTAAAGGTAGATGCTCTTGGAGTTGGTAATTTTTTTCACATAGCAAATATTCCTTGCCTCTCCTCTGGTCAAAGTTGGGTTCTATTTTGGAACCAGTTACTAATTACATGCCTGTGACATTGCAATTTGATGGAAAGTTTTTCTCTAGTTGTAAAATGAGGGTTGTAAAATGAGGATTCCAAGTAAATACTTCATGAATTCTTTATAATTATTCCTTAGTAAATTTGTCTTTTTCCACCTTTCTTTGGTCCATTAATGATGCCATCCTCTTCATGGTTTCAGAGAACTTGGTTCATAGTTGGCTCCATTCCTTAGGGCTTTTTAGGTAAGACAGAACATGGTGGAAGAGTGTTATGGAGAGAAGCAGCTTAGAGGATGATCGGAAAGTGGAGCCACCTCTGAACATTTTTGCATTGCCTTACATGAACTTTTGGAGGACACCTATCTAAGCCATAACACCTTCCAAGAGAACGTCCCTCAGTGTCAAGTTAGCAAACATGAACACGAAACATATTGAAAAACAAATGTGTAACTTGTCTTCCAGTTCAATGACTTAATGAGATGGTAATGAAAAATCTCCTTGCCAGACATTAGCTAGTTCTATTTGCAAAGTATAAGTTGTCAACTATGGCTAGTCTTGTGATTGGTTCTTAAGTTATCCCATTGACATCTCGGCACAATATGCACTGCTTCTTCCTGGCAATTGTCTGAATGATGCGGCTGGATAGACTATGCATCACATCTGTTATGTCGGTAAACTCACCCTAGTATCAACAGTGGTTACACTTTTATTTTTCATGAAGGGGTCATTTCCTGTTGAATATGGCTTACAAAAGTAATTTTAGGTATATATCATTTTTGAAATGGAATTTGGCAGATACCACAATCTCAGACATGTTCAAAACATTTACACTTTCATCCAACTGTAGCAACCTCCCATACTATGTAATTTGTTCTAAACCTCCTTTCTTCAACTCTATACTTCTGTATCTGCCAACAGTATCTGGTGATAAATGTGCTTGGTTGGCTTTGTTTTCCAGTATTCTAGCAATTTCTATCATGGTAGGAAGAACTGTTTCCCCAATGGTAATTTGATTTTTCTCTATCACTCCTAAATATTCATTGCTATTTTTAATGAAATCTTGATTGTTGGAGTTAGAATCACATTCTAGGGAGCACTGACAGAATTGTAGACTAGGTCCTGTATGCTTAGGATGAATTTATCAGGATTAGCAAGTCTTAAAAAAATAGGACTGTCATGGCAAGGCTCTGTCTTACAGAAGGGATTTACCTGCTATTAACAGCAAATTTCACTCAAATAGTCCTTAATTTCAATTAGTCTTACAGATACAGAGGATGAATAGGCTCTCCAATAGCTACATTATGAAGAAAAACTAGGAATAGAGATCAGCTGTGCAATTCTCACTATCAGGGGCTTATTCTCTAAAATCTGGAGTTTCACACCAGCAGTCTTAATATGATGTGCCTATTTTTTAAGGACTTGTTAAAACTAAGTATCAGTCCACTTACAGCAACATGACAAAAGGCAAAAGCAGAGCTGTGCTTGAGGGAGCCTCAGCTATGTGTCCAGGTTGAACTCCTTCCATGTCTTGGATGTCGCAGGGACCCCCTGACCATCTGCACAGACAACTGAGGGCCAACTTGTTGGAAGTCAGCAGCACTAATGTCTCCGCATAGTGTAATGGATTTTATTGTGGTAGACTGAGGCTACATCAACCTTGAGTTGACTAGTATCACCTTGTTTTTAGAGCTGGTTATGAGGAAATTGGGCATCATAAGGAAACAGGAAGTCAGAAGTGTTTGTTTTTAACCAGAGGAGGGTGACGAGAATGTTGTAATGAGCTGAGAAGGAAACACTGAAAGAAAAGGTGAAGAGGCAAGAGAAATGAAAGAACCCATCAGGGAGGGAAGTTGGATTTAGAAAGCACAGGGAAGAGTTTTGTACCTCAAAGTCACATCAAGACAAGTTTTAAAAAAGATGAATTGGATCCTATGTAACCCCAGGCTGAGGGGAGAGGACTGGCATTTACACCCAGACCCATGTTTTGTATGGTTAAAATGAAGATAGTACAACATATGACAACAAGCCATGTGACTCATGGCAAATGTGTTTGTCTTGGTGCTTAAACTTCGAGAACAAGAACAAAACTCAGGTAACGTTTAATGTACCACATGTAAGCACGTAGGAGCAAGATAAGCAACCTACTTAAGATGGAAGAAAACATGGAAAGGAAGTAAAATTGGAAGAATGAGTTCAGGGGGAAATGTTGTCCGAGCTGATATCCCTGAAGACACGTCCAGTCCCTTGATGCTAGAGGGTGGGGGGGGGGGGGGCCGTGAGGCCTCAGTTGCTGGAGGGCTCATAGGATGAGGCCCTGCTGTGACGCAAACTGAGGGTGAAGCAGCTGACATGCAGCCCTATCTTCAGATGGCTTTGGTCTTGCCACAGGGGGCAGACAGTGCAGCCAGCCACGGCTGAGTGCTTAGTATTCCACAAACTTTGAAGTAGCTGGGATGAATGTTCAGCTGTCGCCTACCTGGGGTGACCCCAAGTTCCCAATGTGGGCTGAGAAGAGGCTTTTTTCCCCCCAGTGCTGGGGATTGAACCCAGGGCCTTGTGCTTGCAAGAGAAGCACTCTACCAACTGAGCTACGTCCCCAGCCCAAGGCTCATTTTTGAGGGGAGGGGAGAATTCAATGTAGGTTCATTAATACAGCCAAACCATAGGCCTCACATACCAGATGTGTTTCGAAATAATTCCAAACCACCTAATACCCTCTTCCCTGAGAAGTCAGGCAGGATTGTGTGCCAGAAGGAAGGGGCAATGCAGGTTGGTGAGAAGTTAGCAATGGCTGCTCTGTGAGAGTTAACAAGGGACACACACTTCCTCAATTGCAGGGTGTTCATGTTCCCCCAAACCCCAAGAACTGACTGGCTATGGAAAGCTATGGTTTGAGGTAGCCTTGGGATCCTGCAACCAGAAGACAGTGCAGGAGTAAGGGTCTGAGCTCCGTACAGGCAAAAGTGTGCCCTGTGGCCCAAATACAGGATGATACCAAATGTAAGGTCCTTCCATTTTCCAATAGGAAGCTGCAAATATTTTCTGAACACTTCGAAAATACTTACAGGGCTGAAAAACTGCCAAATGCCTACCAGTGGGATTAAATACACATTAAAAAGGATCAGTTTCAAATACTAAATTTTGGTCATACTTTAGGCTGCTTATTCATCGCTTAAATATTTGCACTGACATCACTACTAACCGAAGCTGAGTTACCAGTTACCCAGAGTCGATGCATTTAGTCACATGACGGAATCAGACAACTGCAGGAAAGGTGACCTCAAGCCACAGGGACCTCTATTTACCTGATGGGAATATCAATCGCTACCCCATTTTTCTATTGATCATAGATTTGTGTTCAGTGGAATGCTTAAACTTCAGTGACATCTAAAATTTGATAGTGAGAACACCTGGCACACCTCCAGATACAACCGTTGAATTGGTGTCACTGTGAGTGAGAAATGGCGGGCTTCTTTTCCCCCTTCTGCCTAATGACCTCCAGCAGAGTGTTCAACCAGCATCGACTGAGGTCTCTAGTTAATCGGTCTTCCCCTAAGGGTGCTATACAGTCGAGACAGTTGAAAGACGATGCCAGAAGGGAAGTCTTCAAAGCATTAAATGAGACTTCACCATTTTTTTCTGATCCGTGAGTCTTTTGGGGAGAACTGAGAGCTAAGCCTATCCCATAGGTTGTTCTGAATCCAGTCTCAGCAGCATACTGTACAACACAAGCTTAACTTTTAGAAAATAGTCGCCAGTGTAATAAGGTCAAATGATAAATGAGTGTTCAGCCTCTGCCTGCCCCTTATCTATCTCTGCCACCCTCTGGGCATATCATCCTTACTCAGGTAACAGAGGAAAACATGACAATTGGAAGTACTTCACTTTTAACAGTGAATTTTGCTCTCAAAAGAATTGCAGAAGCTAAAGGGTAACTGTTCAAGGGTTGGGCAGAATTTGGCTGCCTCCTTTGCTTATCAGTCCTAGGCCTGAGGCCTGACCCTGGGAATCATATGGAATCATGTGCAGCCACTTGAACCAACTGACAAGGAAAAAGCAGTGAAGAGCTAGAAAGGAATTTAAGCAGTATGGTCATAGTGGGAGGGCAAAGTGACATCAAGCATCTTAGCCCTGTCTTTGAGGAACTGGCAAGGACTTGGAGGTTTTTAGAGAGAATGAAGGCCAGGATTGGAGGTTTGCATAGCAGGAAAAGCAGGTGATCTTGGTCAGGTGGGGTGTGTTCCATGTCTTGGGACTATTAAGTTGGCCTTTCACAGTAATGTCGCTGTGTACTGGGTTGGTGTGGGGGACATAATTTCTACTTGTCACAAGATGTTTATCAACTAGACCTGCTCCTGTAATTCAAGTTGACTCAGGCCAAAGGAGATACATACAAAATGGAGGTAAAGTTGCCAAGTTTTTATCCTGCTTTTACCCATTGGGCATTTGTAGCAAGTCCTTTACACACTGGGGGATAAAGTACATCAGTGGGGAGAATGTTTAAGGCATCTTGCTGCACAAAAGATCTGTTGGCTGAGATTTTCTTCAGCTTCAAGAAAGCATGGAGCTCCTGAATCATCACACTCTGCCTGGGGTCTTTTCAAAGGAACAGATAGCACATAAGTCCTTTGGAGTCCTATTACTGAACCTACTACATCCACTCAGTCCTAAGGCCAGTGACTTAGGACAAGGAGAAAGATTGATTTGCTGGCTTTCCAAATAAAAGACAATGGGAGGCTATTGTCGACAAAGACCATGTTCACTGAGCCTGGAAGTTAAGCTCCTTTTGATCCCTAGGTGAAGAGGGAGAAGGGAACGTGGATCAGGAGAGGATAGTTGACAGACTACTAGGAGCCTGTTCAGTGGTCTGGAACAGGATGTTGTGAAACCTGGTGATCTGATCACGATGCCTCTGTAAAACTTACATAGGTTAACTCTTACTCTGTAGGGTTGGAGAGAGATGAGGTGCATTTAGGGGTAATCTTGTATTACCAGCTTTAAACATTCCTTAAATGGCTAGCATGTCCAGAATTTCAGAAGTCTGACTCAAAGCCTAAGGTACTGATTATTCAGCTGCATGATCTCCAAAACTAGTGATTTTTGGAGTCAACTAAAAGCAAAGAAAGCTAGAGGGTTTAGGTTTTTTCCCTTGGTTACGATATTGTGAATATATACTTGAGGATTTTAAGAGCTTTGTTAAAAAAAACTCATCTCTGGAATGACAACTGAATTTTTTTATGCCACTGAGTGAACTCGTCACTTGGGGGGAAAGATTAGAAACGTGAAATTTTTAGCCCTGATTGCAACTTGGAGAAGAGAAAGTGTCTGAAGGCGAAGTTGATCACCAATGGCCAGTGATGTGATCAACCATGCCTTCATAAAGTATCCATAAAAGCTCAGGGCAGGCTCAGAGCTTAGACACTGAAAATGATGTGACCAAAGGATGGTGCACCCAGAGGTCAGGGTTGTGGGAAAGGGGCACAGCCTCCTAGAGAATGCTTTGAAACTTTCACCATGGAGTACTGATGACAAAAAAATGGAAACTGCTTTAAACAATAGTATATTCTGAGTCAAATGAGAAATTATAGCCTGAAAAAATTCAAGTTACCCTGCATGATGTGTGCTGAACTGAAAGGTTGTGTGAAATTCCATAGCCCAAGAAAGTCGTGTATCCATACATTACCATGCCTCTTCCATATCGAAAGGGGCTGCAGAAAACTGGGGAAATCTTTCCTATAGGTTTAGGATGTGCCAGCACTGGGCTTTGGGGTTGACGGAGGCTAGCAGGCTACTAAACTTAAAAGTATGTCTACAAGATTTACCAAATAGTCAATGTTAGGTCAGAGATTGAGTAGGGGATGGGGGTATTGCTCATTTGGTAGAGTGCTTGCCTTGCAAGCCCAAGGTCCTGGGTTCATATCCCCGCATTGTAAAAAAATAAAAAATAAAAAAATAAAGTAAATGACTACTCTTCCAAGGGGCCTAAGATAGCCCAGGATGGTTTTTGCCTCAGGCATGTAACGTCTCATCATAATCATGGCATTCTGCTTAGCCAGGTCAGTCTACACGAACTGATGTGGCTTCACCACAACTTCAGCTTCACAGCATGTTAGTTGTGGGTTTCCTATTCCTGGTTCATCTTAAAATGATGCTAAAGTTTCCTAATGCTTCTTCTGCATTGATGATTGTGGCTACTTCTACTTACACTGTGAATCTGGTGTATCACATACAAATGTACTGAACCATCCTTGAATTCCAGAATTAAATCCCCGTTGGTTGTGGCCTATGATTCTTAGAGTGTGCTCTTGAATTGCTTGGTAACATTTGGTTATGGATTTTTGCATCAGTACTAATCTTCAATATTGGTCTGTAGTTTTGTTTTTTTTTTCTTTTTGGTTTTGTTTTTTTGTAGTATCTATGGTTGTCCTTGGTTTCAGGGTAATGCTGGCCTGATAAAATGAGTTTGGAAATGTTTCCTTCTATAAGAAGGATTTGAAGAAGATTGTTCAATTTTCCAGATAATCTCTAATGAAAAATACAAAAATTTTTACAAAACCTATTAAATCATTTGAATAAGGCAGTTTGCAGTTATTCTTAAAAATTTAGTGATGCCTTCTGCAAAGTCAAATGATAAAATTTAACGTGCAATTTGACTAATACTTGAGCTAGAGAAGTAAGTTTTTCTCAGTACTTATCAATTTTTTAATTTTCCAAAGTTAGCCTGAAGGTATGATATTTTTTTTTTCTGGAAAATGAGACCCCTCCATAGCTACTTTAAATATATCTTGATAAAAATTTTTGATACAATTTTTTCCTTTCTGGGACATTGTCACAAAGAGCTGAATTTAAAATACTTCTAAAACTGAACAAGGGAAGAGAAAACATATTAAACATACACAATCATGGATAAGCAGTTACGCATCTCTAAGACTAAGATGGTACAAAATGAGAACCTGAAAATTACAAAGAAGTTGAATAAAAAATAAATGAGCAATTACACAAGAGCAGCATGTATTGGCTCACAAAGGAGAAATGCAGTGGTTTAAGACAGATGACTTGGCAGTTAAAGGAAAAATCCAGCACATGCTCACATACAGGCCAAACAAAATACCAGTATCTCTCAGTTCTGAACTTTGTTGTAGATAGTCTTACTTCCCAATACTGTTAATACAAGTGATGGCTATCTGGGGTGTGATTTTTATATATACATAAAATATCTCCAGCACTGTTGCATGTAGTAACAGTATATTAAGAAAGGTTGTTTCCTGTACTTGAATCTTACATGAGTCTAGCTTCCACCTTTTTCTTAGTATCGTTTTCTGTAAAAGCAGTTGCACTGAGTCTTTCTTGGCTTAGTTAAAGTGTATCCTACTTTCATGTATAAAATAGTAGAGACAAATAGAGAAAAGAAAAAAAAGTTGGTTCTTTGAAGAGAAAATTGACTCTTGATACATCATATATAATGGAGTATAATTCCAATTCTCGTTCTACTTGACATAGAATCCCACATGGGGGTAATGATATCTAGTTGATTCTACTATCCTTTCTACCCCCATATCCCCTCCCCTGATAGCCCTCTACCTAAAGTACCTCTATTCTTCCCTAGCCCTCTCCCCATTGTGAATTAGCATCTGCATATCAGAAAACATTCCACTTTTGGTTTTGAGGGATTGGCTTATTGTTATATCCAAAGCACTTAATCAGCATATTACAATGACACAGCCATATCAATGTTTATAGCAGCTCAATTCACAATAGCTAAAATATGGAACCAACTTAGGTGCCCTTCAACTGAATGGATAAAAAAGTGATGGGTGTGTGTGTGTGTACACATTTACAGAAATACTCCACTCTAGTTTTGATTTTGATTTTTTTTCTGTTACTAGAGTCCTTGGCCTAGGGTCCAAACTCTACCACCTGTCCCAATATGCCCCTCAGAAGAAGTGAAGGCAGGAAAGGAGCTTATGATGAACATGGCCACACCAGGAAGAACAGACATGGACATACAGTAGCAAAAGATCTGTATTCAAGGGATGGACAAACTTAAAGGTTTGATAGAAAAATGGAACTAAAGGCAAGGACTGGGTTTGCACAGCAATCAGTCGTCCTGGTCATAGTGGTTTGGTTGATCATCATCTCAGGACTGTTTTCTGCCTAGAGGCAGCCTCTGTTACAGGGTGATTGTTCCCATGAAATGGGATAATCTCATCAGTGATCTGTGAGGCTCTGGTGTTCCTAAAATCCAAGACTGGGTTTAGGGAATGGCAAACTTCTAAGCATCTCTGCAGAGGTCTGGAACTTGAATGTCCCTGCAAATCTTAAATATTTTAGTTCTTGCCTCACTGCCCTCAGTTTTGAAGGGGGATGGAATAGATAATTTTAGAGTGACTGAACTTTGTCTTAAATTCCTTCAGTTATTAATGTACTTATGAGAGAATTTGTAAGAATCTGGCCCAAGGTTTAAGGTAATGAAGGAAATACTTACAAAATGAAGGCTGAGATGACAAATGTTATCCTGCTTACGGTTGTCAATGGGGCATCTGCAGGTCTAAGTGAAGAGTTGCAGTTTTCAGCAAAAAGCTTCAATTCTTGCACTCCTGCTAGCCTAGTTTTGACTTACACTTTTCCTAGTTAAGGTGTAAAGTTAGGTTTTAAGATCTTAATTTGTTTATGGGTATGAATTTCTGCCTTGGCGCTGCTTTGACTGCATCCCATACTGTAAGGGGTCATAGGTTCTTTGTATCCATTCAGCAAAGAATTGAACAGAACAAAAAGATAGCAAGCAACAGGGTTATTGCAAGAGTAAAAGTAACAAAGTAACAGACTTGTTTGAAGAGAAAGGGCCTCAGACCCTGGAGTCCCATAGGAAAGTACTGATTTGTTCTGTAACTGGAGGATCTTTTTCTCCCTTGAGCTTTCTAAAATTTGTTCTCATTAATTCTATGACAGAATGCATTTGGACACATCATACACAAATGGAGTATCGTTGTCTGGTTGTACAAGTTGTAGAATCACACAGGCCTTGTAATCACATATGCACATAGGGTAATAATGTCCGATTCATTCCAGTTACTTTATATGAACTTCAGGTTTTCCTTTTTTTAAAAAAAAAAAAAATCTCCTTCCCTCTCCCTGTTCTGATTATTGCTTTGGTACCCCTTGTGTCCACTCGTCTATGTTCCACATGTCTTTGTCTGTTTATTGGATCCCCCACTTCTGTACATAGCCTGGAAGTGTCTGCCTAATTGGGGCCCCATTCACATCCATGAGCACTTTCAGCAGATAGGAAGTTGACTTCTAGGGAACCCTCTTTGTGGTCTTACTCTGGACCTGTCCTTCACTGTCTTTGGCCATCTTGTCCTGACCGCCTACACAGTTGTAAATCTCCAATATATTGGCATTGTCGCCATTTTTGTTTCAAGATTTTCTAATTTACCTTAATATTTTTGGATCAATGACAAAGTTTGAAATACCTGGAAATTAGACAGCATTCTTAGTTGATAAAAGAAAAAAAAATTTGTCATTTTAATCCTTCCAAATACTTCGACCTAATGTATACTGTCTACACTTAAAACTGCTGTCCAATGTTCTGTCCATGTTTGGTGTCATTAATCCAGTGGTAGTCAAGTTCTATTGACTAACAGGTCTGTCCCATTCTATCGATGGGAGTATTGACATTTCCTACTGTTAATGGAGAGCTGTATATTCTCAATGTTCATATCATAGGAGCTCCAGTGTTTGGTGCATGTATATTCATAATTGTATACACTTAGCTTTCAAGTGTCAATAACCTGCACATGCACCTCTGAGGAGGCTGCCCTCACTAAGGCTTAGAACCACCTCACTGACAGGTTCAGACAGGCATAAGGGCTTCAATTTTTCTCTACCTGGTGTAACCTTTTGCCAATGGTTTAGGCAAAGGAGTTCTATACCCATCAAACTTGCAGGCATAGCTTTCACCCCAGACTTACCCTATGGGAACAGGCTGTGTCTACCCTCTGTGAGGCCTTGGTTTGTTGCTTTGTCCTGCTTTCAACTCCCTTAGTTATTCCTGGTGCCCCATCCTTAATACATCTCTGCACATGTCCTCATTCTCAAGGTCATTCTCAAGGTTTGTTTCTAAGTAATGTAACTAAGATCCAAAGTATATATTGCATTTTTTCCTATAGTTACTTGTTTTTCAAGGTTTAAAAACAAAACTGGTATTCCATTATGAGATTTCTCATATTATGGTAGAAAATAAAATTTTCCTCAAACATGTATCTGAGCCAAAGATCACAAATACTGCACAGAAATTTGTGGCACAGGGTAGAGACCAAAGAACAAAATCCCTCCATTACTGGCCAATCAGATCCTGGAGGGAAAGAGATGGAAAACTTAACCCATCGAGACTAAATGGGTTAATGAACTCAGTATTTAACAAAGGGAGTCTAAAGAAGTGAAGCACCAAGGGAAGAGCACACAGCTATCTCCACCAAGACATAAACACCAGGAAGGGTGTGTGTGGAGAAGTTGTCACTGAAGACAACTGTTGGGAAGGAGCAGGGGAATAAATGTCTCATCCTGTCTGCCTCTCACCCTTGGCCTCCTGTGAGTGTGCCCAGGTGGTCGATCCCACTAAAAGCCAAGAACAAAAAGACAGCTATGCTATCCAGAATGCCTTTGAAGACAGGCTTCCTGCTGAGGTAGCAAACCATTCACCCAACTTCATTGTCACCCTGAAGTCACTCTGGTGCACATAGAAGGTGAGTCCTGAAGGACCAGCTATGTCACCCCCACCCAGGACAGAGATGGGCAGCCTTTGCTTCACAGCTCCTCCCAAGCTGGCCACAGCTCTGCTAGACCTTGCCTGCAGGTGCAGCGCTTCCTCAGCTCCATTCCTCCCACCCCCTTCCTTACACAGGTATTGATACCCAACATCTTGAAACCCAAACTTGTAGCATCTCCTTCTGGAGCTAGTAACCCATGTCAGCAAGAGATGAGTGACATAATCCACACAGGTCAGCCTCCCATGTGTGGAGAAAAACTGGCTGTGGAGGGGCAAATACAGAATCACTAATCTGCCATTATCTCCTCTATGCTTTTGAGGCTCAAACCGTATATGGTGAGAAGAAAGAACCCGGTGCCCTTCAATCTGGTGGGGGAGTGGGACCATTTGGGAACATCTGTAGGAATCTAGGGACCTGTGATAAGGTGTGCATGCCTGTCACATACACCACATGGTGTGGGAAGATCTGTCTGCACATGGTTGTCACGGTGCCTCAGGTGGCAGACGGGCATGTCAGCCCTGTGAGACTCCTCCTGAGTGCTGTCAAGGAAACTCCACACTGATGCTAAATGATGCGCTTCTAAGTGAGGTGATTAAACAGTTCAGTGACAGGAGCATCCTCCCAGGGAGAAGAGCAACAGGAGACTCCTGAGGACATGCCTGAGTGAGTCAGAATGGGGTTCTAGTGAAGGGAGCTGGCTGACAGCCCAGGGAAGGAGGGAATGCATCTGTCCCAGGAGAATGGTGGCCTAGTCTGCCTTCTGGAGAGCAGTCCCCTGCACACCAAGGGGGCCCTGTGTACCTCAGGCCAGAGCTGGGGAGCTGTTGGATTGGTGCAGGCTTAAGGTGTAGTCGGTAAACACTGCGATGCCATTTGTTTGGAGTCGCTCCTGACCCTTTTTTTGTAACTCTACATTTCATTCAGATTTTCTTGCATTTAAAAAATGTGACTATAATTCCTCCATATGTCAACTTTCTCCTTGTTACAGGAGATGCTGAGATGGGGTGTGGGGAGCAGGTGTTCAGATCATCACCTATGAAGAAAGCAGAAGTGGGTGGAGCAGAGCAGGATGTTAAAATGTAGACTTCACAAAGTCTTGGTCAGTGCTGTGGGGGGCTCTGCAGCAACTTCAGCCCCCTAGAGCACTTGGGCATCCATGTGCTACCCTGTCATGGGAACGGACTGCCCCAGGAATGCAAGATCTTACACCTGTCCCCAGTAGGACTCTGGGTGGCACATCTTCATGTCTAAAACATGCTCCCAACAGTGGTTCTTGTGGTCTTCAGGATGGGCTGTTGGCCAATTGTACTGAATCCAGACAGAGGGGAAGGATGACAGCCCCTGAATCCCCAAGGAGGGAGTGAGGGGTGGGCTGGCTTCTCCTACATGAGATAATGGGACCCTGTGAGGGATGCAGAATAATTCCTACTAATCATAGATTCTGTGTTGAAGCATGGCTTGAACTTGCCTTAAAAGATTAGCTAAATCCAAACTCGGTCTCCTTTGTGCATTCTCAGCCTCCAAACTCTTCCCCCCCAAAACAGCCAGACTCAGATAGTGGGGCAGAGGCCCTAGGAAGCCAACTTGGACATGGAGCTGGTAATTATTACCTGTGATTGCATTAAGCTAGGTAATTAGGAAACACCAGTAATTGAGGGTAAGCACATCTTTCATGAAGGGGAGAATGCCTTCCCTCCTGGTGGCTTTTGCCTTGTTGGATGGCAGTTCTGCAGTTCAATTCTGGAAGAGCTGGGTCATACTGACTGCCACTTGGGTCCCTGGTCCCTTCTGACCTCCCCCAGTGGAAGCCTGCCCTTTGAATGTGAAGAACAGAGGAGCCATGCTTCCTGTCATGGGGCTAGAAGCGGAGGCAGCCACTGAGGTCAGGAGCAGCTGTGGTCACCTCAGGATT
This sequence comes from Glaucomys volans, assembly GCA_020662805.1. Classification (NCBI taxonomy): domain Eukaryota; kingdom Metazoa; phylum Chordata; class Mammalia; order Rodentia; family Sciuridae; genus Glaucomys; species Glaucomys volans. The sequence goes on from JAJEJO010001755.1 coordinate 48,613, forward strand.
CCCACCCATAGGCACACCTGTGAGGCCATACTGTGTGGCAGGACTGGACTCCAGGGCCCACTTCTTTCCATCCCTCACCCTGTCCCAGTTGCTCCCACCTAACTTCCTGTCACTTGTCTCCTTGATGTGATCTAGACAAGTGCTCTTACTCCAAGTGCCTTCCCAGACAGCTGGGAAAAACTAGGTAATGAGTTCCCCAAGTACACCTCAGGACTGAGCCAAATCCTTCCCTTCAGGTATAGGGGCCAGAGTCTCAGCATCCCACCTGGACATTACCTGTCCCCAGGAGCCTCTCGTTTCCCACAACAGCAGTGTGCTGCACCAGACACCCCCTCTTGGGGTCTTAGGTACCCTAAAATGTTGCTCAGAATTGGGGTGGGAGGACAGGGGCTGACACATGAGCTGTTCTGTCCCACCCCAAAACACCTGTCAGCATAGTTGGACCAATTCCTAAGTCCTTCTGCCTGTGGAAGGAGCTGCTGCCAGGTGATGCTGCCTAGGCCAACGGCTCAGTAGCAGACTGAGCAGTAGCTCGCCCTCTGGTTCTGTTAATAGCGTCCCAGTAGGAAGTAAGTGGTTCTAGTTGGGATCAAAGGTCACTTCTGAAGGGCTCATTTTGAAGTTTGGGAAGAGATGAAGTCTTAGTCGAGGCTGCTATAACAAAATGCCAGAAGCCAGTGGCTTATGAAAATGAACTTAATTCTCAGTTTTGAACATTAGGAAGTTAAGAGCTGCATCTTCTTGCTATGCCCTCATATAAAGGGACAAGCGCATTAAGCCCTTTAAGGGCTTGGATCCCATTCATGAAGATCCCACCCTTCTGACATCTCCCAAAGCCCTCACCTTCTAATTCCATCACTTTGGGGGTTAAGACTTCAACATGAAGTGGTGAAGACAAACTTCTAGACCATGGCAGAAACGACAAGAACTAAGCCATAACAGATGGTACTGCTGCTGAGCCCAAAGGTGTGGGGGAATGAGCAGGGGATCCTTTTGACACAATTCCATGCAGCTCAACCACACAGGGCAGAGGAAGATGGTGTATTTTGAACAAGCCAAGAGCAGCTGGTACAGAGTTCTAACTTGCCCTTCGTGTATGTAGATGTAACCAAAGCTCATTGCCAAGTCTTGGTTGCAAAACTGCATTTTGTGTGCTTCAATTATCTATTGTTTGGTTTAAAAAATTGCCTTAACACTTGGTGGTTTAAAATAGGATTGATTACATGTAGTCTCTATGGGTCAGGAATCTGGGGCAGCTCAGCTTTTGAGGTTCTAGCTTAGGGACTCTTGAGAAGCTGCAGTCATCTGAAGCCTTGATGGAACTAGATAGACTGCTTTCAACACAACTGATCCCCACCCTTGCAGATGCAGTGATCCCTCATCCTGGATTTCCCAGAACTACTTACTGTCCATGGCTGCTGTGGCATGCTATAACACAAGAGCTGAGTAGTTAATATTTCAGGACTTGAAGACCATACAGTCTTTAGGATCTGTTACTTCATAGAGAATTTGGTTTTCAGCAAGAGTTTGTCAAGGGTTGGCCAACTGCAGTGGAGACATGAAGCCATTCAGCTCTAACATCCATGGCACCATGTGCTTGAATGAATAGACACCCCCAAATGACCCCTGTGCCTGAGCAAAGCACAGTCCCACAGGTGATGGGGCCAGTGTCTCAGGATCCAATCTGGCTGGGGATTCCAAAGCTTTGGAGCCTTTCTTAACACATGTGGCAATGTACTTTAAATAGGAGTTGCCAGGTTGGGCATTATGTGAGATATTGATCTAAGACATCGTTAGTGGTAAGCCCATGTCTGCGTCATGGACTCCTTCTTGGCGTTTGACGGCACTCGGCCTCTACTACCAACTGAGGCACCTATGTCTCTGCACTGAAGGCTTTCTCTGACTATTGGAAAGTTCCATGGCCTGCCATGTGCTAAATGCCACTGGGAGTGCCCCTCAGTCAATAGCTGACAGGATTGATACATGAAACCCCCAGTTCCATGCTCTTCTGGTAGAACAGCTTTGGGGTGTGTCCTACTGGGGTCTCAGAATTCCTCAGTGAAGTTGTATTGGAGTTTCCCACAGTGGTGATGAGCTTGGAAGCTGCCTTCCTTTTCCTTCCTGTCCCTTATCAGCATCTTCTTGAAGTTGCCTTCCAGATGAACACCGTGTTAGCAAATTTGTATCTCATAGCAGCTCCTGAAAAAATCCAGTCTGAGACTGGGCCCTGAAAAGCCCCCTTTGAGGGAACCTGAAAAACACTAAGGTTTGCCTTGGATATTTCTGAGTTTTGCTAGTTACCTGATGTGACTTTGTGATCAGAAGACAAATATTTTGCCTGGGTTTCATCTATAATATGGGAAGGCCATATCCCTGAAATCCTGAAAGTAATCAAATCCCCCCCCAAGGGCTTATCTGACTTCTCTCTAGATCTGTCCCACAGGATGGAGACATCTGCCATTACCCTTCGCGTGAGCACAATAACCACTCCTTTGTCTTTCTGCAATTGATGGGGTGGTGAAGCAATTTGACTAAGTAGGTCAAGCAAGAGGATAGTGACAGGAAAATAGTTTCCTCTTCCCAGAGGAACCTGAATGAGTGAGACTGCCACAAGCTTACCTCGGCCCCACTGGGGCAACTACCTGGTACTGCAGGGTGTCTGCCAGGTACCCCTCTTAGATCCAAGATTTCCATGTTTGGGAGCCTGAACCTGGGAACAACTTCATCAAACAAATCTCCTGGTGTTCCCCTTCAGTAAGGGGGAATGGGAAGGGCATTTCAGGGAATTTTGGAAAATGAAAGATGTGTAAGTCATTGGTGTAAGGAACGTCTGGAAATGTGGAATGTTGTATCTTGACTGTAGGGAATTGTAGGGATTTTAACTTCATTGTATCAGCCAATACACAACATGTACTAATGCTATTCCTGGTGCTGATCTAACACCACACTGAGACAGGGAGAACCATGTAATGTTGTCTTGACAAAAATTAACATACCATCCCATGAGCTAGGAGAGATAGGGAGAAGGGTGTTGGGAGAAAATGCCCTCTCCTGGTAGGGAATGTCAGCTAATTAGGGAGGCAGCTTAGTGCTTTGAAAGGCAAATAAGGCAACAATCCAGATAAGCAGCATTCTAGACAGAAAGTAGGCTAAGGATTTTCAGAGGTGAGTGAACACTAAGCAAAACAAATAGGGATAGGACTTGAGGAAAATGTAGGATAGCCGAAGTCTTCTGAGGAAGCTTAAGGACTGCATAGGATTTCAGAAAGACCAAATGGCCATGTAAGCCATGGAGCCTTCTAATCAGTCCTGGGTTTGAATTTGGCCCAACCACATGCTAACTGAGCTGGGGCAGTTCTCATGATTGCCACTGTCATTAGCTTTCCCATGCATATATAAAGTTAGGATTCATCACTATCTCCAAAGGGTATTAAGATTAAACAGCTAATGTGGGTGGACTGTTGCTCAGAGCAAATGGCCAACAAGTGATGGTCATTAAGGTATGTTTAAAGCCTGGCCTAAAGATAGGAGTGACAGTTGCTCTTCATTGCCCTGATAGTTGCAGGGACTCAGATTCTTGGAATTAGAAGGGTTGTCTATATGGAACAGATTGCCTGAGAGGAGGGGACCCTGCTCCTCTAGAAGCATGGAACAGAGGCTGCTGCCGTCACATGGCTGGGCAGTTGTAAAGGGTTTTGAAACAGTGGTGGGTGCCCTGAGGTCACTTAAAAACCCCATGAGTGATAGCAAGTCTGAAGAACAAGATTAGCAGCCAAATTTTGAGTGGACCCTGTTGTGATCAAAAGCTCTGAAAACAATTGTTTTTATATTTCTCCTGTCAAAACCTTGTATCTCATAGCCCTAATTGGGGATTTTCATAAGAAGTGAGGTAGATAATAGGCAAGAGAAATGTTTTGACCTCATTTAAACCCAAGAAAATGCCAAGTTACATTCCAGCAAATTTATTACAAATTGAGATTCTACACACTGTCCTACCCACTCTAGACATGTTCTTGAACCTGTGAAAATTATATCATAAATGCACCAGGAGAGAACTTGCTATTTAACTCACATCAGAGGATGATCCTCCTGTTAAAGGATTCATATAGAGATGGCTGGATTTGTATAAGATTTAATGTGACTACACTTTCAGTTACTTATGAGAATTATATTCTTGGAAGGATTTTAGGATCCACTGGCTAAGAGTGGGAAAGAAAAAATACAAGACCTGCAGATGTGATTTTTGTCAGACAAGGTGATGTAGACAGCTTTTTCACTGCTGTGAGTGAAAAACCCGACAATCAGAGGAGGATGTTTATTTGGGGGCTCTAGGTTGCAGGGGTTTCAGTCTATAGATGGCCAACTCCATTTCTTGAGGCCTAAAGTGGGGCAGAACATCATGGCAGAAGCCTGAGGCAAAAGAAAGCCACTCTGGACCATAGCAGCAAGAAACAGACCCCACTCTCTCAAGACAATATATACCCCTAAAGCATGCCCCCACAGCCATGCCCTACCCGCCTGCAGTTACCACTCAGTTGATCCCTATGAGGGGATTAATGCACTGATTGGGTTAGGGTTTCATAACCCAATCATTTCACCTCTAAATCTTCTTGCATTCTCAGATGAGCTCCTGGGGGACACCTAATATGTAAACCATAACATAAACCATAACAGGTGGAAACCCTGGCCTCCAAAAGCCATGCTCATTACACAGTACAAAAGTTGGCCCAATTTCAAGAAGTCCCCATAGTGATAGTCCTAACAGTTTAACCCTTGCCCAAAAGTTCAAGTGCAAAGTCTCGACTTGAGGCAAACTGTCAGCACAAGCCCCTGTTTAAAACAATCAAAAGCAAGTTTAATATATGCTCTATATAAAGGCACATAGTGAACATTGTCATTGCAAAATACAGAAATGGGACAGTAGAAAGAACCAAAGCAAGACTGAAACCTAGCAGGACAAACGAGTCCTGAAGCTCCATGTACGGCATTGGGGGCACATGGCATCGTGTTTTTCTTTCCAGAGGACTGTGTAGCTCTGTCCCTATGACCTTGCTGGTTGTAGGCCACATGGCCTCTGTTGGCTTGTCTGTACTGAATTCTTGTAGCTTTCCTCAGCAGACAACCCATGGTACTGTCATTTCTTACTCTTGGGGTCAACTGTTCCAAGGATGCCGTAAGGATGTTCCAGGACGGCCTTTCTGCACTACGCCTGGAATCCCAGGCCTTCCTTCTAAAATCTCGGAGGAAGAGGCCATGACCCCAACATTCTGCATTCCTGCAGAACCAGTACCATGTGGTTGACAAGGTCTGCTGCCATCTCAAGCAGTAGTCAAGATGCAGTAGCCTGAGTGGCTGAGCCCAGTGAAACAACTCCCCTACACAAGCAGGGTTACCCCCTGGCCTTGGCTCAAGGGATTTTAACTTCTACACACTTGAGCCTGAGACCCCCGCAAGCCATCTTTCCTGTTGTTTCTGGGTGAAGTAAGTAGAGTTTCAGTGACAATTACCTTCAATGAACCATACTTTCTTTAACCCGTTTTACTTGAAGTTTGCTCAGAAAACTCCAAGTTTCCAGAATTTTTCTGCTTGGCTTTCTGCTCCTAATAATCACAATAAACTTGGCTAAAAGCTGCCAGCAACATCCATGCCACCACTGAAAGCTGTGCTTCCTTGAAATTTCTTCTGCCAGATTAATTAGTCCATTGCCTCTAAATTGGGCCTCACACAAAGTCTCAGGGTATGGGGAAAATACAGAAAATTTATTAGCCAGTATGTAACAAGAATGGCTTCTGGTCTCACTTCCAATGCAGTCCACCTTCTCCTCTGAAACCTCATGAGGCCAGTCTTGATGGTCCAGTCCTACAAATATTCTGGTCTTCTGAGTTCCCACCAGAATGTACCATTAAGCTGTGCTTATTATAATCCAAAGCTTTTTTAGCTTGCATCTCTGAAAATCTCAATTTCTTCCACAAACTCAAGCTCCAAAAGCTTCTAACCCATATGGTCAGATGAGTCTGGTATCAATTGCTGTTGTAGTCGGCTTCTTCACTGCTGTGATCAAAAGACCTGATGAGAACAATGAGAAGAATATTTGAGGGTTCACAATTTCAGATCTCAGTCCATAAATGGACAACTTCATTCCTTGAGGCCTGAGGTGAGGCAGAACATCATGACAGAAGTATGTAGCAGAGGAAAGGAGACACTAAGAACAGACAAGGAAATACAATTTTAATAGTTTCTACATCCTTTTTCCAGGCTGTAACTCCCTGACCTAGGCACTCCCATAATTCACTCCCAAATTACTGGGAAATCTGCAAATACACCTGTACCACTATTGCACTCCCCAATGAATAGATGAGGCGAAGAGATGACTGCGGGGGTTTCAGCCATGTCCTGCATGGATGAGGGAAGGGTTAACTGCTGGAGGACGGCATGCTGAAAAGTTTATTTGTAATTATTCAGTAAACACACAAGAGCCAGTACTCTTCACAAATGGGAGGGGGCATGAAGGATTGGAACATACCAGATCTAGCCTCTATGCAATTATAAACGGAAGAGTTGGGGGTACTCCATCTTGTTAAAGGGGCTGGGACCAGGAGGGGCCTCTTCTTGAACAGGATGGGGTAGAGCTAGGGAAGCTATTTACCTAGGGAACTAGGTAAAATTGGAGGATAAGCCACTCCCACATAGGGCCACTTTCTTCCTAGGCTCTCTGGAACAGTCTATCATGGCTGCCAGTTCCTGGGAGTCAGGCCTCTGCATGCCATGGTTCAACCCAATCTGATTCTCTAGGTATGGATGGCTCTCCAGATGACATTTTAAGAAACCTGTAATTGAGGAGAGTTCCATCTATTGATCAAATAATGAACACATCTGCCTAACAATTCTGAAAATGACCAAACTACTGTAAACCATTTTGTAATCACTAGACTCATAGTATCTCTACTTATCTTTCCAGAGCTACCCCTTACCAAGTCTCTAAGAAATGGGAACCCCCAAAATGCACTTAAGGTGGCCCACATTCTTCATTGAATATCTCTTCCTTGCTTTACCTGAAGGTGTCACTTTCCAGGTACACCTTATTCTGCCTTGAGTATCTACTGTTCTAAACCTCTGATTGGCAGGTACTGATACTCTTACATAAGCCAAGTACCCTGTTACTCCAGAACTGAATTCCCTCTTAGAACTCCTTAGACCTTCTGGTGATACCTCTTCCATGTGACTGTTACACTTAACTGACTTGTTAACATCCAAGGTAGACTGTTAAACTGCCTCCATTTCCTTTGAAAATCATCCCTGAGGACTTACAGGTCCAATTGTTAGTATCTGCATCTTGGTGCCTGACAAATTTTTTCTGAAATTTCAGGAAAATGGACAGAAATAAGTATATTCCTGCCAGTCACTGAGGAACTTTCAGGGAATGAATATCAACCCACCTTTCTCTCATACACCCTCCACTTGGAGACTCTAGGTAATGGTGCAAAATTAGTGTCAGAATTCTCTCACCAAGAGGAAGTAATGTGTAGTTGCCCTGCTGTGACTTAATTGGCTTCCCTTCCTATATCACTTCATATAACTCTCCCAGTTCCTCTGTACCTCCCAAATAACTTGAATTGTCTAGTGAAACTCAGGCTAAGTCCTGGACTTCACCCATTCCTTACCAGCCACGTATTAGATTACTGAACATCAAGCTTCATGTGCACGTGCACACCAGCACATTGCCTTATCAAGCTCCTGAGGAGCCACAGGGCAGCCCTCAGTGTCATGGTAAAATCATGGGAATTGGGTCTAAGGAAGCTTTCTCCAAGGACAAATGTACTATTTGCTGGGAGCTCACCTTTCAGAATCAGAATGTAGATTGGTACTAAGAGGCAAGGTATTGATGCTTTTCCTTGCCAAGGAACTGGCATGCTAGTCCCAGGAAGGCATAAGGATTACTCTAAATTCTTCAGGTGATCCTGTAGCCTCTGACCTTAATCTAGTAAAGGGAACTTCTGTGTGATGTCTAATTCTGCTCCCCTCAAGACTTGTTTGCACACAGTCCTGTCTTTCTGTACCCTTGGAATTATAAAAGGGAGGATTTTTCTTAAAAGATTATTAAAATTGTGCCTATCCTTAAATCCTTCCCAAGGGAGGGCACAGAACACTGGAGAGTTGAGGGGAAACTGAAGTGGTAACATCTTGGAATGAAAGTTCTTACTAAAACTTAGGCTCAAAAAATAGGTCTACAGATTTTTTTCATCTGTAAGAGGTCTAATTCTTTCTATAAATTCTGTTCATTGTTGCTGTTCACAAATGGGTGATTAAGCCTCTTGATTCAAGCCCATTGGGCATGTCAGTTGCTTCAGTCTCAGCAGAAGTATAACACTCAGCGAAGTGATGACTTTAGGGTTGGGGTAAGATTGTTCAGGTAGAAGAGCCCAGAATGGCTCACTGCCACTCAGACTGGGACCTGGTCTGGCTGCCTTTCATACAATGATAGATTCTCGACTTGCTTGCCCCTCCTGCCTTCCATGAATATTCCATGGGTGCTGGCATGGGGGAGAAGCATTTAGAATCTTACTGTTCTTGAGCAGGAGAAAGTAGTGGTTTCTTGCTTTGCAGGATTGCTTCTTGACTACTGTGTGTAGCCAGTGGTGTGGGGCACATTGTGGTTTTAGTGGTACCAAGATACGAACAGAAAAATCTTGTGTTCTCAAGTGAAATGCTGGTTTTAATTTGAAAATGGTGTCAAGTTCTTTACAGGTAAATATAACTTAAAACAGTGTTACCAACTTCTATATCTTGATTTCTCTCAATTTAAATAACTTCATCTCGAGCACTGTTATGGAAGAGAAGGGGAAATATCAACTTTGCTGAAGGTGAAAGGGGACAAGGAGCTTAACCTTTTGTCCCCAGGAAGGAATATGGATAATTCCAGGGTCACATGGTATCTTTAGCATCCTATCAAGTGACCCATTTCAGGGGGCCACATTCTGTGGAACTTGAGAGGATGACCAGATCTCAACAGGAGACCCAGAAAACTGATCCAGGGCAGTATGCAGTGTAAGGAAGGCAAGACCATCTCATCCATCTTCAGTCCGTAGTGACAAGATGTTTTGATAACTGTGACACATGGCTGTAGTCATAAAACCCTTGTCCAAATGAGGAAAAGAGCTCGAGTGGTATCTGAGCTGCAGAGAGCTGGGCCCTGTAAATGTCAGTCCTTGGAGGGGAGAAGTAATTACAGTACTGACATTTGGAACCTGAGGCAGAGCTCATGGAAGCACCTGGCCCGGGGAGCTATTTTGGAAGCTACTGAGTGGAATAGCAGCCAAGTGCTCTGGGGAAGGAAGAATCTCTCCTGGTTTCCTGTTTGTGCTCATTCCCTCCCAGCAGTCCCCCAGCAGTGTCCACCATACTCCTTTCTTTGTCCAAGTGAGGCAGGTGTGGATGGAGGGGAACCAGAGTGGGCCACATTCAAGGAACTGGCATGTTCAGTCAGTGGTTGGGGAAGGGTTTGTTCCAGTACAGAAAACAGATGTTGGCCACACAACTGGGCTATACAAAATAAAGTGGGGGTTTCTTCTGAAGGTTATGTCAAGGTGATTTGGAAATGAAGGGTACTTCTGATCACTGTTTCATACTTTCTTGTCCTAACCCCTCGTGTATATCCTAACCTGATATCTACCTATGACAAAAATGAAGTCTACCTTAAACTGCAGAGCACTCAAATTGCCAGTTCTATTGAAAGGGTAAATGTTCTCCAGTTTTCCTCCATGATCTTCTTGGATGACTGACAGGATCCCTGACTTAAATAGGAACTTACTTAGAACCACCATCACCAAATGAGAGACAGCCAGACAGAGGTCTCCCAGCTAGTGTTCAGAATGGCTGCTGGTCTGAAAAAATTTTACACAGGAAGGAAAAGGCTGAAATTGTAATGGGAATGAACAACTTCAAACCCTAGGTGCTTACTTTAGGTTTTAGAAAATTAGAAGTCTATGCTAAAATGTTTTCAAGTCTATAACATCTAAAATTTCATGAACACTCATGTTAACGACTAAAAAACCCTGATATCTACATCTTATGAAGACCTTGAAGTAATCCATAGTTTGCTTTCATTTCAGATAGAATCCTAAGAAATAGCCGTATTTTGTGGGACCGTGATCCAGAAAATGGCTAACTAGATCCCTCTATACAACCTCTTCACACAGTGCTATTATGGCAGGTATGCCATAGTTAAAATTCGATATTTAAATCACAGGGCAAGGAAAGAGTGCATCCTTGATTTTGACTTCTGTAGAACTTTCAGTCTTTTTCTAAGAAGCAAGAACCAAACCATTAACTAGGGCATGGCCCAAGTCATGTCTTGAATACCATGTGACCCCATGGATGTCCTGGTCTGCATTTGTCCACACTATTCCAGCTCTGCTGTTCTGGGTTCTGTGGCTGGATATAGCTTACAGTAGGAATGTTCCTTGCAAGGGGGATAGATTATTAACCTGAGTATTCTAGATAAAAATCTCATAGGAACTGTAAGTAAAGGAAGTGAGGCATGAGTCAGGGTCTGAATGTGTTGGGGGCAGGAGGGCACTGGAGATTACTTCCTCTATGAACTCTAAGCTCCTAGAGGATAGAAACAGTCCTGTTTCTAACTCCTGTTTTGCTTGTAAGAAGCAGATGATTGAATAAAATGTGCAACATAACTTCCTGTTACAGCAGATGATAAACAGTTGAGCAAAACCTGAGCAACTTCTGCCAGACTTCTCCTGGCTCTGTGTGCCAATGGCCAAAATCCCTGAGATGAGGTCTGAGAGTGAGAAATTGCAGCTGTTACTGAGTCCATCAAATTCTAGTCTATTAAAAGCATCAGTTCATCAGAGTCCATGATGTTAATTTGCCAGGAAAGGGTCCCATTGGATTAGACTTTTAATTGGTATGAAATGCAGCCCAGCAAACGGGGGTCTTGGGGAAATTTCATACTGCAGCCTGGCAATAATTAACAGACCTCCTCCAGAGTTACTGCCCCCTGGAGTACTGGAGTGGTTCAATTACCAGGCAGGGGAAACTCCTGTTACCCAGAAGCCCATCCCTCGCATGCTCCCAGTTCCCTCCTCTACTCCCCCATCCACTCTTCTCTGAAAGAAGTTGTGATGTGAACTGTCTGACCCAAAGACTTCAAGAACAGATTGCATGACCATGAGCAAATATGTCCCCCTGCTTGTAAGATCATCTCCAGTTTGTTTTCAGGGGCAAAGATATGAGCATCCATCTTGTCTACTTAGGCTGATAACTATCTGCCTGGGTAGGTTAAACCAATGAAAATCTAATTCTAATTTCTGGAGACTAGAAAGTTCAAGATGAAAGTAATGTTGGATTCAGTGGCTATGAGGACCTGCTCCCACTCCATAGCCCCTGCTAGCTGTGGTAGAAGGCACAAGGTGAATAGCTCTCTAGGGCCCCTCTTAGATGGGCACTAATCCTGTTCATGAATGTTCCACCCTTGTGAGGTGGAGTCTTTGGAAGTTGATTAAATCACATCAAATTGGTTTGCATATTCCTGTTCCTTTAAAATTCACATCTCCATAGCTTTATACCCTTGACCTCTAAACTGCATGTTCTTACATGAAAAATATATTTATTCCACCCCAATAGTACTAGGATGTATCTGGCAAGGACTCCTTTCCTGGCTCAGAGGTTGCCTGCTTGCTGATGAAAGGGACAAAGCAGTTCTCAGGTGCATCTCTTACAAGAGCACTGAGCTTGTTCATGAGGGCCCCGCTCTCACCTAATCACTTCCCAAACGCCACCACCATGGCATTGGTAATGGGATTTCAACATGATTTGGACAGCAAAGGCATTAATAGATAGCATAATCCTTAAGACCTGGCTATTGGAATACTGAAAAGATTTTCCAGGACCCTTTCTGTAAGTCAAGATGATGGCAGTGCCGCAAATTATAGCATATTCATACACTGCTAGCAAAAAATAGATAACAGCAGCTCATTTTTTATATTAATTTGTATTCCATATTTTTTATTCCAATGTAGGAAGTACCAATTTGCCTTCTGATTTTACATGCTAATACCTGGGACAATGTGGATTAAATAATGAGTGTCAGTAAGACAAGAGAAACTGATTCCATATAAATGAAAATCAAGGACAGGCAAAATTAATCTATTGTGATGGAAATCAGTTTGCCTCTAAGAGGTTGGAATAGTTATTAAAAGGGGGCATAGAGGAACTTTCTTAGTGATAGAACTAGTTTATTTTCAATGTGGTAGTTAGGTGGGTATATGTTAAGATCTGTGCATTTCTCTTGATACAATGTTTTAAGTGTAGAACTCAAATTTTATCCCAATAAAGAGAATTATGCTTGAAGGAGAAAAAAAAATTCACATATTTTTGTTAGCTAACCTAATTTGAGATTTTTCTTATTAGACAAGTATAATTTATAATACAATTTTTACATGCTTGGCAGTGATAAAATTATGGTAGCCCTACAGAACAACATGCTTTCCAGCCCTAAAAAAATGATGTTGAAATTTATTTCGATATGGGGGGAAAAAACAATAACAAATTCAGCAAAGTATAAATCCATTTTTTTTCCCAAGCATTAAACATTCCAGGGACTTTTTTGGATTGGCTTAATTATAGCAACATTTCAACATTTCTACTTTATTGAGTTGCACAAAGTATACAGTAGAGTTATGTGTATTGATTAGACACAGCACAAAGTTAAATACCTGGCCACGTTGCTATACAGTTTTTTTTGGTCTGCACTTCTATGCAAGTATTTTTTTGATTCATTGAGCACAAATGGAGTACAGCTATTGTTTCACTGGTTCTACACAAAGTAGAGTCACACCATCTGTGCATTCATACATGTACACAGGGCAATGGTATCTGTCACACATTGTTATTTTTACCCCCCCACCCTGACCCCACCCCTCTCTTCCCTCCATGCTATCTATCCTTCCTCCATTCTTGCCACCTTTCCCCCCCACATTATGCATCATTCATTTATCAGAGAGACCATTCAGCCTTTGGATTTTTGGGATTGGCTGATCTCACTTAGCAAAGCAGTCTCCAACATCATCCATTTACCTACAAATGCCATAATTTTATTCTTTATGGCTGAGTAATATTCCATTGTGTATATATACCACAGTTTCTTTAGCCATTCATCTATTGAAGGGCATCTAGGTTGGTTCCACAATCTAGCTATTGTGAATTGAGCAGCTATGAACATTGATGTGGCTGCATCACTGAGGCAATCTGATTTTAAGTCCTTTGGGTATAGGCTAAGGAGTGGGATAGCTGGGTCAAATGGTGGATCCATTCCAAGTTTCCTAAGGAATCTCCACACCACTTTCCAGAGTGGCTGCACCAACTTGCACTCCCACCAGCAATGTATGAGTGTACCCTTTTCCCCACATCCTCGCCAACACCTGTTGTTGCCTATATTCTTGATAAGAGACATTCTAATTGGGGTGAGATGAAATCTTAAGGTGGTTTTGAATTGCATTTCTCTTATAACGAGGGATGTTGAACATTTTTTCATGAATCTGTTGATTGCTTGTAGATCTTCCTCTGTAAAGTGTCTGTTCATTTCCTTGGCCCATTTATTGATAGGGTTATTAGTGTTCTTGGTGTAAAGATTTTTGAGTACTTGGTAGATTCTGGAGATTAGTGCTCTGTCTGAAGTGTGTGTAGCAAAGATTTTCTCCCACTCTGAAGGCTCTCTTCACATTGCTGATTGTTTCCTTTGCTGAGAAAGTTTTTTAGTTTGACTCTATCCCAATCATTGATCCGTGATTTTATTTCTTGCGCTTTGGGGGTCATGTTAAGGAAATCTGGTCCTAGGCCAACATGATGAAGATTTGGACCTATTTTCTCTTCTATTAGGTGCAGAGTCTCTGGTCTGATTTCTAGGTCCTTGATCCACTTTGAGTTGAGTTTTGTACAGGGTGAGAGATATGGGTTTAGTTTCATTTTGCTGCATATGGATTTCCAGTTTTCCCAGCACCATTTGTTGAAGAGGCTGTCTTTTCTCCATTGCATGTTTTTGGCTCCTTTGTCAAGTATGAGATACCTGTATTTATGTGGGTTTTTCTCTGTGTCCTCTATTCTGTACCATTGATCTACCTGTCCATTTTGGTGCCAATACCATGCTGTTTTTGTTACTATTGCTCTGTAGTATAGTTGAAGGTCTGGTATTGTGATACCCCCTGCTTCGCTCTTCTTGCTAAGGATTGCTTTAGCTATTCTGGGCCTCTTATTCCTCCAAATGAATTTCATGATTGCTTGTTCTATTTCTATAAGGTCCGCCATTGGGATTTTAATTGGAATTGCATTGAATTTGTATAGCACTTTTGGAAGTATGGCCATTTTGACAATATTCTGCCTATCCAAGAACATGGGAGATCTTCTCAGATCCTCTTTCTTTTAGTGTTCTGTAGTTCTCATTGTAGAGGTCTTTCACTTTTGTTACATTGATTCCCAAGTACTTTACATTTTTCGAGGTTAATGTGAATGGGGTAGTTTTCCTAATTTCTCTCTCACAGGATGCATCACTTATGAATAAAATGCATTATATTTATGAGCATTAATTTTATATCCTGCTACTTAATTCATTTGAGTTCCATAAGTTTTCTGGTGGAATTCTTGGGGTCTTCTAAATAGAGAATCATGTCATCAGCAAATAGGGATAGTTTGAACTCTTCTTTTCCTATTCGTAATCCTCTAATTTCTTTGGTCTAATTGCTCTGGCTAGAGTTTCAAGGACAATGTTGAATAGTAGTGGCAAAAGAGGGCATCCCTGCCTTGTTCCAGTTCTCAGGGGGAATGCTTTCAATTTTTCTCCATTTAGAATGATGTTAGCTGTGGGCTTAGCGTAGATAGCCTTTACAATGTTAAGGAATGTCCTCACTATCCCTATTTTTTCTAGTGTTTTGAGCATGAAGGGGTGCTGTATTTTATCAAATGCTTTCTCTGCATCTATTGAAATAATCATGTGGTTCTTGACTTTGCTATGCAGTTTTAATTTGAGTATGGGCAGTCTTGGAGTTGGGGAGCATGCTAGGTACTGCCCTTGGTCAGACTGAGTCTTGGTGGAAAGGAAAGAAATGGAGAATCAGTCATACATTCTTAAGACACCTGGAAGCCTTGCATTTCCATCTCATTGGTGCACTGGTACCATTTAGTTCACAAAAGGACATCTGTTTGCTTTGGGCTTGAACTTTGAACCTCCTATGGGTGTTCTTCTCATACCCACAGATGCGTAGCCCACACTCCGAGGCCTGTGCCCCAGTCCATTGGAGGTAGTTGTCAAGAAGCTAGATGTGCCTCATATGCTATTTCTTCAACATCTGCACACAGCTCACCTTTCTCCTCTTCCTTGAGCATTTTCTCTGGAATCATACCTCTTCCTCTCAAAGGTTTTCAGATCCTGAAATAGTCGACTCAGGGCATTTATCTCCATATCTTGCCCAATGGGATGGGATGGTGAGCTGAATAGTGGCCCCCAAAAGAAAGTTCCAACCCTCACACTGTGCTGTGACTTTATATTTGCAAAGACTTTTTTAAAAATAAAGTTAAGGATCTTTGGATGAAATTGCCCTGAAATTGGGATGAGTTCTAAATCTAATGGTAGGCATCCTTCTACAGGAAACATGAGTGAGGTTTGAGACACAGTAAAAGCCATGTGAAGGCAAAGGTGGAGCTTGGAGCTGCGCGGCAGCAAGCCAACAACCCCTGGAGTCGCAAGACACTAGATGAGGCAAGGAAGGATTCTGAGCCTTCAGAGGGGGCATGGCCCAGAGATCACAGGAGGATGAACTTCTGTTTCAAGCCAAGTATGTGGTCCTTCATTTCCATGAGAAATGAACATAGGTCATGACTAGCAAAGAACGGTATCAGTCCATCTCCCACCTGACCTAGTGGAGGGGGGAATCATAATGGTCTCATCATGAAAGACAAATCACAACTTCAAGGGCTCATGTGTCTGAAGAGTGATTCTAGAAAGTTGGGCGAGGAACTGGCAAGGCCCCAGAATGGTCCATCTGAGGGAGAAGACGGGCATCTCCTTCCCCTTCCCTCATGGTACAGCAGGTGCCTCTGTGGGTATGACTGCTCCACACAGGTCCCGTGTCAGGTAGGGCATGCAGGAGTCAAGTGGGATGCAGGTGCCACTGCCCACAGTGTGACAGCAGCGGCTGAGGGAGGCAGACCACCAGAGGTATGACACTATAGTGCAGAAAGATGTGTCCACAGATTTGGGCTAGAGTCTACCTTTGGGAAATGCTCTTAGATGTTAAGCTTCTTTATAACTGATAATCTGATCCCACAGATCTATTGAGGCTTTAGTAAGAATGAGCATGACAGTGTTTGGGAAACTGCAAAACACCAGTGAATATCACTCAGAATTCCTCTATGATCCACCAAATTGCAAGAATCTACATTTCCATATCCCAGCCCTTTCTGTTCAGTCTCCAGTCCCCCTTCTCACCCCTTTCCCATTCCCCACAGACCTGAGAGCCTCTGAGGGGGAATTCAAAGATGCTACCCTGTGAAGGGATATGGAAGAGAACAGTGTCCCCAGATACAAGAAGAGCTTGCTCTCCTCAAACTTTTCCCATAATTGTATCTTCCCTGCTGTTGCAGTAAATGAGGTTTAAATATTTAACAAGGATACTGGCACCATTTGGGTGGCTGGAGCTCCCCCATAGATGAGGCCTCAGGGGCCAGGAATCCAGTCTGATTGAGAGCAGACCCTGTCCCTCTCCCTCTTCTGCAGGTGATGAGCCACTGGGCATGGTGATCTGGGTTATGGCTGCTGCATGACCACCTTGCAGCACAGAGCTGTATGGGGCTGCTTTTTGCAGCTGGCCAAGAACTGGGACAGATCCTGGCTGGTGCCAGCTCCTCCATCAAACCAGAGTGCACACAGCATGGGGCTTAAGCCAGATGTTACTGCGGCTGTGCACCAAGAGATGGGAGTGCTGGGCAGGGTAGCACCCCAACGGGCTGAGTGGCTTTTCAGCTCTTACTGACACCATGCCTGATCAGAGGTCCCATCATTATTTTTCAGAAACACTGATATATTCTACATAGTTAAACATATTGCTATAGTTACACTTGTAACTATATTATAAATATATTATAAACTGCAAAACAGCATAAAAACCATAAGCTGTATCTTATAAATAAGTCAAGGTCCCAACTGATACAGATGGCTTGCTGGAGTTAGGACTGGAGGAAGGCTTATTTGAAAGAGGGCTCTACAGAAAAAATGGAGGAGGTAGAAAGAAGGGTCTCTACACAACGTGCTGTCACACTAAGCACTGGGGATGGAGAGGACAGTCTGCATTTCTAAGGAACTGTTGAGAAAGTGAGGCGGTTAGCAGAAGCCCTGTGGCATGATGGCTACCCTACATTCTACACTGTAGATACCTCTAGTAAATACAAAAGAGAATGGTGAACTCCACTCTTTTTTCAGAGACGAAAGATTGTTGGAAGGCATCATGGATGACAGCTGAGTCGGTTAGCTCGCCTGACTCACATCAGGTGGAGGAAAAGGGAGCCATGTTGGTAGATACGCCAGATACTCAAAGGTATTTGACTAGTTGGGGCATCATTGAAATTTTGGCAGCTGCATGATGGGTAGAAAAAAAGAGATACCCTATGTGACATGACCCTAGTGATATTTCCAAAACTGGTCTGTCTCCTTCCTACCACTTCAGATGCAGAATATTTAGTGAGTTACTGGTAAAGCCATGATGTGCTGGCACACTGTGCTCTTTGCAGAAGAGACCCCAGGAAGGACTGCAGAGTCAGATATGAAAAGCCTGATTTGTACAGTGAGTGTGGCTTGTGAGAACTAGAGGATGTTGTTTCCCAACTGTGTTCAGACCTGTCCCTAAAGATGCATTAAAGGTTCCAAGTTCCCTTGTTCTGACCCCAGTGGCCTGGCGGTTGCTCTCATACCAGTACACAGCCAAGCCCTGTTCCTTCCCTTGGGGGTTGGGTGGGAAGGTGGAAGGAAGGTACTAAAGACCTGGGCAGGTGGAGCAGTGGGAAGACTAGTCCAGACCTCCACTGGGATGAACCAGGTGTAGAGGACATTCTGACCTTCAGGTTGGTTACTGAAACCTGTGAGGCTTAATTTTCCCATGTGAAGTTGGTGAGGAGCACAAAGTTACGTAAAAAGCATGAGGCTGAGTGGCAGGTGGCAGATCATAGGTACTGAGCACTAACTTCCATGAGAATAAATCAACAGGTGTGCAGCTGCATGTTGAGGCTGGGGGTCCTAGGAAAGCACTGGAATACCATGGAAGAGCACCAGTGACCAGGTGAAACCCTCAACCACTGGCTTTTAGAGTAGTAAAGTATACCAACACCCAGTGCTCGATGGCTCAGTGGGAAGGGAAGGTCAGCAAACAGTTTTCCTGCCTGCTCAGCCTGCACATTTGCCAGGTAGTGGACCTTGAATCCTTGGAAATCCATAGGACTGTTTTGCTCAGCAGTCTGGGCTGGGAGAAGGGATCCTTGGGGCCTCCCAGTATGTTCAGAAGGTCATGTCAGGGAGCCATCTTACAGCTCATCTAAGTATACTACTTGGAAGATCACAAGCCCTGCATTATATCTCCAAGACGAATGGCCTCTTCCCTTCATTGGCTCGGTAGGCACCTGAGACTGTCAGATCATCTAGGTAATTGGGGCACTGGGAAGCGTGGCCTGCTAAGTAGAGGGATGTGGAAGCCACTTGTTCGAAATTAGTTGGACTCTGAGGAGGAGCAAGACCAGCAATGGAGCTGGGTCTGGAAGCACCAGCTGGGACTGTCTGATCACTTAGCTCCTGTGGATTCCCACACCAACACAGATGCTGCTGGCTCAGCTACTTCCTCCATGCTGGGAGGCATTACAGGACCCACTACTGCCACTTGGACATTTGTTTCCCCCTGCTCCACTCCCCACCCCACCCCACCCCACCCCAGTGCACTGGAGCTCTGGACCACAGACACACAGAAACCTCTGCCCAAAGACTCAGGAAGAGGGGCTACCAGGCAGCTTCTACTGATCACACACCTGTCCCTGGGTGCAAGGACAGAAGCCTCAAGTAAACTTAATCCAGCTGCAGATAACTTTAGCCCCAAGCTGAGCAAGGAGGAGTGGAGCCCAGCCAAACAGTCCTAACTGGTCGAGCATGTTTGAAGGAATCATTGACTTTCTGGTTTTCCCTAATTTTTTCATACTTTACATATTAATGCTTCAGTTGACTTTACTCTCATTTTTTCCTTTTTGACTTCCTCCCCCCATTTATTTTACCTTCAGTGTCTATTATTGGACAATGTTAGTCTACTGTCATTTCATGGTCAGTGATATGATATAATTTTAATAGGCTATGTCTTTCTCTGGTTTGCTTATAAATGATTGCTGTCACTGGTGGTTACTGTCTCCCCTCAAAATGGTGACATATTGGGTGCCTCAATGCTGATCAGCAATACCCCCAGCACCATTCACAGAAATCATTCCTTATTCCATCCAACACTTGGTCCTATTAAAACTACAGATCTCAACTTAGAGACAAAAGTCCCCAGCTGAAAACCTTACCCCAAATAGGCACAAATGGGGCAGCCCCCTAAATACCTACTACATATTTACCCCCCTTGATAACAGACATAGCAACTATTGTGGCTGCCCCACCCTCAAGAGGTCCTAGCATAGGTCATTCCCAAATGTGCTAAGTCTGGAGTTAGAGTTCATCTCACATACTCCATTATATCATACCTGCCTGAACCAGCAGAGGGACCCCACTCAAGAGTCCCTCAGGTTCCGACAGTATAGTCAAAACCCACCAAGCACTTTAAAAAAAAAAAAAAAATGCCAGGGCATATCACCAAAGGAAAGTGGGTCACTTAGAAAACTCATAGAAATTATACGTCTGTTGGGATGGATCTCTCTTCTAACATAGAAACGCAAACAAAGGCTACAAAACTCCACCAAAACCTCATAACTCCAGTAACTGACTCCATGAGCAAAAATAATGAAAGTCCAAAGAATTTTTTTTAAATGATCTAGTAGACTAGGGGCAATGGTGCACACCTGTAATCCCACCAGCTCTGGAGGCTGAGACAGGAGGATGGTGAGTTCAAAGCCAGCCTCAGCAAAAAGAAAGGCACTAGGCAACTCAGTGAGACCCTGTCTCTAAATAAAATGGAAAATAGGCCTAGGGATGTGGCCTAGTAGGTGAGTGCCGCTCAGTTCAATCCATGGTACCAAAAAAAAAAAAAATCACTTACTGTTTACTTGTATGTTCTTTGGATTGAAGGAAGGATATAAATGAGCAATTCCATAGATTCTGGAAGAGCCAAATAGAAATATTTAAAGTGAAAAGCTTCAATACCCTACTTTAACCAATGGAGCTTCCAAACAAAAAATAAACATTGGTTAACAGACAAGAAGTTTGAAGTATTCTGTAAAATATTTTCATATCGAACTTCCTCAAAGAGATCTTTCTAGGCCACAAAGCAAACTGTATAATTTCTGCAAATCTTACTGTTGACTTGAATCTAAGATGATAATTTAAGAAATACTTTTGCATGTTTTACAAACACATGGAGATTACACTTTTCAAGTGGTGGGTCATTTGAAGAAATTAGAATAAAAAATCCTAGAATCAAATAAACAAAACCTGCCCCAGGGTCTCTGGGGCACAGTGAAGTTATAAGAGGGAAGTTTATAGCTATAAATGCCAACATAAGAAAAGCAGGTCTCAACCTAATTATGAATTCAAGGTTATAGAAAAATTGGAACAAACCAAACCCAAAATTGGTAGAAGCAAAGAAATAATAGAGGAGAGTTATATGAAATAGACTAAAAGAACAATGCAAAAGTTGATTCTTCGAAAAAAGCAGAATTGACAAAACCTTAACCAAATTAACCAAAAGGCCCAAATTTTAAGACAAAAGGGATATTTAAACCCAGAGGATCATTTTCAAGTTATAGAATATAGGAAATCTAAGAAATGGACAAATTTCTAGACACACATGCCCTACTAAATTTGAAGATACATAAAGCATACTTACCTATTTTGTATGTACATATATAAACAAGCAGTAATGAAGTTGCCTAACTAAAAGTCTGGCAAAATTCAGCTGTCAATCTTCCTTGAGCTTTTTAAGACCTGATGCAAGTGCTCCTCAAACTATTGCACATTGCTTCATAAGATGCCTAAGTAGGTATAAAATGACAATTTAATGTAATAAAGGCTGTATATGACAGACTTGCTGCCAACATCATTGTATTAGTCTTCTCCAGAGGAACAGAATCAATAGGAAGTATGATTACAAAAAGGGGATTTATTACATAGGCTTACAGGACCAAAACCTGGATAGTCCACAATGGCTATCTGCAAGCTGGAGAGCTGGAGGAACCAGTAGCTGTGCAACAAGAGGCTGAAGCCTCAGAACAAGAGGTAGCAATGGTGCTACTCTAGTCTGAGACCAAAGACTTCTGGAAACTCCCTAGAGAATCACTGGAAGTCTACTTTGGAAGAGTGAAAGAGCAAAAGTCTGAAATCCTCAGGTGATCACACCAGCAATCAAGAAGTTTGATTCTGCGTTGCTTCTTTGTTCTACCAACTTTTATTTCATCCAAGCCACTATACTATTGGATGGTGCTGCCCCTGCTTTGGAAGGATCTCCACTTCAGTTTGTGTCTAGGAATGATTGGCATGTAGGCTAGCACCCTCATTGACACTCCCAGAAGCTTCTTAATCTGTGGCATCTCTTAATCTAATGAAGTTGACAATTCAAATTAACCTTTACAACCATACTGAAAGGAGAACAATTGAAAGCATTCTCTCTAAAATCTGAAAGAAGGGTATCCATTCTTGCCACTCAAGATAGTACTAGAAACTTCAGCTTGAGTAATCCAGAAAGAAATACAGGAAACGTCAAATTATCCCTATTTGCAGATACAACTCTGTACCTAGGAAAAAGAGTTCACCAAAAATACCGTAGAAACAATAACGAAATCCAGGAAAATAACAGGATATAAAATCAACATACAAAAATAAGCTTTTCTGAACACCAACAATTGAACTTTCTGAGAAATCAGGAAAATAATTTCAGAGCAACATTCCCCCAAAACATATGTAGGAATAAATCTAACAATTCTAATCTATGAACATGGGATGCCTTCCCATTTTCTATTATCTCTAGTTTTTTTTTTTTTCTTCAGTGCTTTGTAATTTTCACTGTAGAGGTCTTTCATATCTTTGGTTAAAATGGCCAAACTAGAAGTGACAGATTTAATGCACTCCCCATCAAAATGCCAATGACATTCCTTGTAGAACTTTGAAAATCCTAAAATTCATACAAAAGTATGAAAGACCCCAAATTGCCAAAGCAGTCCATTGTGCAAAATGCACTAGTTTTGTTACACTAGCTTTATAATATGTGCATGAAAATAGATAAATAGACCAATGTAGGACTGCTTAGGAATACACCAGTGCATCTACAGTCATGTTCATTGACCAAAAACCCCAAAAACATACATTGGAAAAAGGATAGCATCAGCACATGGGTATTGGGGAAAATCAGAATCCTATCCCTCACTGTACAAAAATAAACTGGAAATGGATGAAAGACCTTTAATTGAAGACCTGAAACTTACACTACAGAAAAACTCAGGGGAAACATTTCAAGATATGGCAATTAATTCCTGAGCAAGAATCCAATGGCTAAGGAAATGATTGCAAGCATTAATAAACAGGATTAAATCCAAGATTTTACACAACAAAGAAAACAGAATAAAGGCACAGCCCATAGAGAAATGCAAATCAAAACTACATTGGGATACCATCTTGCCCCTTAGAATGGCTATTACAAGAAAACAAAATGAACGCTGCTAATAAGGAGGTGGGGGAGCGGAAGGAATACTGACACTATTGGGGAATGTAAATGAGTGTGGTCACTATGGGAAATGGAAGTTCCTCAAACTAGATCAACCATGTAACTCAAATATCTTTGCTGGCTAAATGTCCAAATTTGGCACACTGTAGACATGTGCATATACAAGTTTATTTTGGCACTCTTCACAATAGCCAAGTTGTAAGATCAGCCTAGATGTCCATCAGTAGATGACTGGATAAAGAAAAATGTGGTATGTGTACAAAATGGAGTGTTCAGCCATAAAGAAGAAAGAAATGTAATCTACAGGATAATAGAACTAGAGATCAGTTGGGTGAAATGTAAGATTCATGAAGACAAGTATATTTTCTCATAAATCTAGAATAAGAAGGGACATGAAAGTTCAATCAAATCACCTGTTTGAAATTGTTATGAAACCCATTTGTACAATTAATATGCACTAAGTGAAGCTAATTGAGTCCACTGAGGTACCAAACTAGCTGGTGCTCTCCCATCTTGAATATTAATATTGGGAAATTATACAGGAAAATACCAGAAGCAAGTGAAGAAACCCCAGGCATGGAAGGTAGGGATCCCAACTATGCGAGGACAGTTCAGATAGGGAAAACTTATAAGACACCTGCTTCTAGCCATTACCTTGGTGTGTGACGTGCCATCTTTATTCCAAGTGTGCAGTGTCCTCATCACTAACTCAGGGAAGCAGAAGGCGTGGAGCATGGGATTGACTGATTTGGACAGTTGGTTCTGACGGATTTCACTAACTACCAAGACTCAAATTAATTTTCTCATTTAGCTTTTAGCTGAGGAGCAAAAGGCCAAGGTTAGGTTTTCTGTTGCCTGGAGTACTCGGCATGGGAGGTTCCCCTCCAGAACCTCTGAGCTCTGTGGTGGAGACTTGGACTTGACTTTAGCAGTTCAATTAGCTTTGAATGACATGAGGGATGGAAAGCAGCTCAAAGGTCAAGAGAAGTTTGAGGAGTCAACTATTAAAAGAATTGTCAATAGTAGAAATATTAGGAAACAGGTCCTATTTGAAATTCATAAATTAATAAACACACTTTAAAATGGTGTTTACAACTTGAACCAAAGAATAGACCAAAAAGAAAGTATCAGATTTTTATGAAAGGTAGAATTCCTGAAATAACACATTACTTAAAAATACAATACAGTAAATAGCAAAATATTTCAATTTTCTAAATGATTTGTTATATCAGCTTGAACCACAAGAAGGAATAAACCTTTAATTTTATATCAAAGGTATGGAGGATAGAAGTACTAACATCAGGATTACAGGAATCCCAGAAAGAGCTGAATGAGGAGAGTGGGGAAACATCTGAACAGTAGACACAAATTTCTTAGAATTTTTAGACTCCTCAGATGGAAAGGAGTGATGGAGTACCAAAGAAGGAAAAGGAACTCAAACCCAAACATTGTAAGCTATAGAATTTTTTCCCTTAAAAAGATGTCTTTGACAAGTTTAACATTCTTAAAATTTTGTATTTACTACAAAATATTAATGGAAAATAAATTCTATTCTAGAACAGCATATCTAGTCAAATGAACACGATTGAAACATTGTTGGGCAATCAAACTTTAGAAATTTGCCCCAAGACCCATGTTGCAAACAGTTTTGTCAACTACATACTTTTTCAACTTTGAGGTATACTTGAAATAAAAATGGCATGTATTTAAGGCATACAACACTTTCTTAAAACATGCTGAAATGATAAGTATAACCAACCTAATTAATACATCTAGCATATCATAACCTACTGCTTAAATGATCTTAAGAACACTTCTTAACAAATTGCAGTGTATACAACATAGTATTAACTATGGTCACTATCATTATGCTGTACATTAGATATCCACAATTTATCCCACATAATTGAACTTCTGGGCTTTTTAAACGTCTCCCCATATCCCTTCCCTCAGCCCATGGAAATGCTGTCCTATTCTGTGCTCATTCAAGATCAAGTCTTTTCCATGCATGTAAGACCATGTATTTCTTTCTTTGAGGCTTACTTCAATTAGCATAACATAGGTTCATCGCTGTCATTCAGTCTTAAGGACATCCTGCCATTTATAACTGAGTAGTAGTTCATCTGTATATACATCAAGATATGGTGACAACCGAAGTGTCAATATACACATGGCTATTGTGAACAGTGCTACAAGGAAAATGGGGGTGCATGTCTCTTGAAGGTACAGATTTTATTTTTCTTTGTGTTTATCCCCAGAGGGGGGGTTGATGGATCATATAGTTTTCTTTAATCTTTTACAAACTCACTTCGTTTCCAGAATGGCATATAGCATATAAGTTCCTTTTTCTCCATACTCATCAACACTTAGGCATTTTGTAACAACTCTTAAAAAGACAAAAGCTGGGCTGGGGATATAGCTCAGTTGGTAGAGGGCTTGCCTTGTAAGCACAAAGCCCTGAGTTCAATCCCCAACACCATGTGCAAAAAAAACAAAAACAAAAACTGAGAATCAATTTAAATGAGGAAAGATGAATTTTGGATCAGATTCAAAGGCTTCAGTCTATAATCACCTGGCTCCATTGCTATAGGTCTACTAGTGAGGTAGAATGTTGTGGCAGGGAAGGGTGTGGCAGAGCACAATTGCTCACTTCCTACCAGACAAGAAGCGGGGGTAAAGGGCACAGGGACAAGAAATGCTCCCCTTGACCCAACTCCTCCTGCTAGGCCTCCTCTCTGCCCCACCTCCTAATGTCTCTCTTCCCAACAGTACCACCAACTGGGAACCAAGCACTTAACACATGAGGTTTGGGAGACGTTCCATATCTTAACTGTAACATTCTGACCATCACCCCCAAAGGCCCATTTCGATCTCTAAATGCATGTAGCCCATCCCCGAGAGTCCCCATAGTGTTAACATTGTGACTTTATTCTCAGGAGACCTTGAACTTGGACTTCTGAATAATGATCACTCTTAGCTATGAACCCCAATAAATAGCAAAAAGCAAATAACATACGTTTGTCCCACAGTGGTAGAACTGGCACAGCATAAACATTCCCATTATGAAAGTGAAGAACGGGGGCATAGAAAGGGAACAGACTAAAGCAAAATCAAAATCCAGCAAGGCAGACATTAAATCCTATAGCTGCATGTTCATCCTGGGGCACATAGTAGAATGAGATCTGAGGATTTAGGAAGCCCTGCCCCTGTGACTTGGCAAGATGCAGCCCACATGGCCACCCTTTTGGGCTGGGATTGCTCACTGTAGCTTTCCTCAGCAGACATTCCATGCTCCTGGTATCTAACTTACTGGGATCTCTGTTCTAGCTTCAGTCAGCCTTAGTAATCCTCTCGAAGACCGCCTGCAGCGACTACAATCCTGCCACACACCTAGCCTCCCAGGCTTGCCTTTGAAATTTTGGAAGCCTTCCATTATCCTGTAACTCATGCATTCTGTATGCCTATAAAATCAGCAGTAATCATGATGCCAGGGTCGGCCACTGACGTAAGCAGAAGCTGAGCCCACTTGGACAATGGTTAAACATGAGGAAGTGAATCCTAGGGAACCAGTTCCCTGCATGGCTCTGTAAGCAGGACCCCCCATGCTCTCTAAAAGCAAAGTCTTTCAAGTGAGTTTACGATTTTATACCCTTGAACCTGTGACCAGGGGCTGGCAAACTCCTGAGATGCTCTGAAGGCATCTGATCTATTGTCTTTACACACAGTACTCGGCTTCTTTTTAATGTCACTAATCTCTTTGGCAGTATACCTTCTGTGACCCCCAACTTTGACCAGATGAAAAGGATGAGTAAATTGCAAGTTTGCCAAATCTTTTGGCTCTGTTCTTCAAATTCTCATATTGTATCTGACTAAAATCATCCAGCAATACACATACCACCAACTGAATGCTGTGCTGACTTAAGTTCTTTGCCAGATTGTAACACATCTACCTTTTCTCCATGTGCTGAGTCTTTGTATAATGCCAAGTTTGAAGATATTGGGTTATCTAATCTGATAGAAGGAAATTAAGTGGCCTCTATACCAATTTCCTCATTCCCATCTGAAACTTGGCTCCTATATGAAGCTTTTACTGTTCACATTCCTATCAGCACTCTGGTCTTCCAAGTTCATGCCAGCATGTCCAATTAAACTCTGCTTATAAAATTCTATGACACTGGTTTACAGGAGTTTGGTTTCTCTAACCTGCATCTCCAAAACTTTTCAAAGTCTTCTGAGCTACCTGGTCAAAACAGTCACAGCAACAACTCCACTTCTGGTACCAATTTCTTGTGTTAATCATCTTTCTATTGCTGTGGCAAAACACCTGGAAAAGTCAACTTAAAGGAGGAAAGATCAATTATTGGCTTATGGTTTGAGGTTTCTGCCCATGTCACTTAGTTCCATTGCTACAGACACGTGGTGAGGCAGTACGATACCAAAGGGCATGATGGAGCAAAGTTGCCCCCCCTCGTGGCCAGGAAGTAGAGGGTAAGCATCCAATAACAAGATGCACCCTTCAAAGACATGAAAACAGTGACTGAGCAGCTCCAACTAAGCCTTGCCTCCCAATGTTTCCAAGCACCACCAGCTGGGGACTGAGCCTTCAACATACGAGGCTTTGTGGGGAGGGGCTGGTTCTAGAGCCAACCTATAATAGCAGTCAGCCAAATTGGTGTGACATACTATCTCATGTGGTTTTTGATTTGCATTTCCCTGAAGAATAGTGATGGGCACCTTTTCATATATGTTAGACATTCACATGTCATTTGGAAATTAGTCTGTTCCAATCCTATTTGTCAAATTTTACTTTTCTTGCATGTGCTGTTGGTGTCATACAAAAATTTACCATATATCTGACCATGGATTAACATCCAAAACAAAGAACTCAATTTAAATTTAAAAATTATCTTTTAAAATTGGGCTAAGGACCTGAACAGACATAAGATTCTTCAGTTCAACATGAAACAAATCACAAAAGGAACCTGCAACAAGTATGAAAAGGTAGACTCTGAAATGGCAGATTATTCCAAACCAAGACCAATGTTGGTGTTTTATTCCAGTAGTTTGTTTGGTTCCAAGTATTCAAGTTTTTATCCATTGAGTTGGTTAATATGGTGTGATATAACAGTCCAATTTTCATGTGAACATTGTTTTCATATCATGATTTATTGAAGAGGCTGTCCCTCCTGTTCTTGGCACTCTGGTCAAACATCAGTTGATAGTAAATAGGGAAAGCCTAAAAGCAGCTTGATATAACCAAATAGTAGATACATTCTATGGCTCCCTGTTTTAATAACTGTGAGATTTTCATATTCCTTTAAAGTCTTTACCATTTTTTTTAGCATTACTAGCATGAATACATGCTGAACGTTACCAAATAGTTTCTCTTTCTATTGATATGTAGAGATTTTTCTTCGACTTTCTTAATGACTCAGATTTCTTTGTATGTATTGAACCATCCTTGCATCCCAGGGGTAAATGCCACTTGATCATGGTATATAATCCTTTTAGCATGCTGCTGAATTTTGTTTGTATTTTACTGGGGATTTTTACATCTATATTCATCAGGGATATTGGCCTATACTTTTCTGTAATGTCTTTATTTGGCCCTTCTATCCAAGAAATGGTATCAACCCATCAACTATTCAAAAAAAAAAAAAGTGGGGGGGATATTAGCATCATCCTAATAGAACTCAGCACAAAGCCATGTGGTCTTGATTTTCTTTTTTGGCAAGTTTAGCATTTTTTAGTCTGACTTGTAATTGAATTCATGCTTGCATTTTCTTAATTCCGTTTTGGCAGCTTGTAGATTTCCAGGAATTCATCCATTCCTTGTAGGTTATCATAACTTTTGTCTGAAGTATCTATTGTAATCCTTTTCACTTCTGATTTTTAGTCTTTTGTACTCTAATAGAAAGACTGGGCAGTTTTGATTTTAGAGAATAAGCTTAGTTTCACTGACTTTTTTGGGGGGTGGCAGGTACCAGGGATGAACTCAGGGGCATTCAACCACTGAGCCACATCCCCAACCCTTTTCTGTATTAGAGACAGGGTCTCACTGAGTTGCTCAGTGCCTTGCTATTGCTGAGGCTGGCTTTGAACTCAATCCTCTTGCCTCAGACTCCCAAGCCTCTGGGATTTACAGGTATGTGCCACCATACCCAGCTACTGACTTTTATTTTTCTGTTCTGTTCTATGTACTCCTATTTTTTGAGCTTAGTTCATTAGTTTCCTTTAGATATGAATTTGAGGTTTTACAATCTTTTTTAATGCAGACATTTATTGCTATAAACTTACCTCTTCAACTGCTTTTACTGCCTCCCACAAGTTGTAGTATTTTTTTCACTGTAATTTCTATTTTTTAATACCTTTGACCCAGTAGTTTTTCTAAAGTGTTTACTTTCATATATTTATGAATTTTCACCTTCTTGGAGCTATTTTCTGATCACAAATAAAACCCTTAATTTTTTATCTTGAATTTAACTTCGTTTCTAAGATGTTCTGGGATCTAATGTGATCTATCCTGGAGAATGTTCTGTTAGCTCTGAAGAATGTATCTTGTGTAGTTGAGTGGGAAGTTGGGAAATTGTGTTAATTTGCTCCATAGTGGCCTTCAGTTCTATTCTTAATGGGTTTTGTTTTTGTTTTTGCTGATACGCCCATTATGGAGAGGAAGTTGCTACTTTATCTTCAGGAACTTTTGGAAGATAAAAACTTGATTCTGCCATGTCTCTGGACTGATGCACTGCCTCTGGGATCAGTTGGGACTGGAGCAAGAGCACATGATTGAGTCCACCCTAGAGTCCTGAGTTGGCAGACCTATTACTAGGGGAGCAGTCAGGCCTAGTTCTGATGAGTCTCCAGATCAGGAGGGGTCATGACTGATTAGGGTTGCTCTTGGTACCACAATCAACTCTGCAGACAATGGGCCTGTTAAGAAGAGTGTAAACAATATGGCTCCTACTGGCTCCCAGGGTGGGTTCTTGGGCAACTAGGACTGACTTCAGGGCCATGGTACAGGGGAACTAGAGCTGAATTGAAAGACTGCTTCAGCATCCATAATTGAGTCTAGGGTCAGTGGGTCTCTGAAGGACCTGGAGGAGCCATACAAATTGGTCCCTTTTTCAGATGGTGCTGGTTCCCAAACCATAACCAAGGAGAGCTGGGGCTGATGTGGAGGACCAGGTGTTGCTTATGGTCTGTAGCAGAGAGCACATTTATCTAGTCAGTCAACCTGATGTAGACATGACTTTTAAAAGTGGTTCTTCACAGTTCTGGGCTTCATAGGGACTTCTGCAACACCCTATGTGGATTCTGAAGTTGCCACAAAGGCACACTCGTCTGTGAACTACTTCCAAATCACTTAGTGTAGAAGCATGCGAAAGGAGACCTGCTGAACCATGATCTTGTTGACATCATGTAAATCAGGATGAGGACTGGATGAAGCATGTATGCAGAAATGAAACCAGGAGATACTTCAAGAGAAATGAATTAATGATCAAATGTCCTTGATCTTAGGTATTTGATGTAAGTCTTAAAGGGGAAAAATTACAATAACTCAGAATTAAGAGTTTATATATCAAAATAATACAGACCAAATGTCAGATCATGCTAAAATTACATTGTAAGGGTATAGAAACTGCATAAAAATAAAGGAATTAAGATACAGGAGTAGGACAATAGGATGAAAGTTGTAGTCAGCTACAATAAATTTGAATTTACAAAAAAAGTGACTTACAGGATTTAAACAATAACAAGCACCAGATACATACAACTTAGAAGAGAAACAATCAAACCAAAAGGATAGTCTTAAAGTAAAAGAATTAAATGAGAGCAGCCAAAATTGAAAGAAAACACTAAATTAGTGTGCCAAGAACTGAGGGGTCTGGGATTTTATTCTACTTACAATTATCTCTAAATATACTGGGTGAAGCATGCGATATCTTACAACCATTTTTAATACAATTTCTAAAGGGAGATACTAAAGTATTGTTAAATCAGAAATGAACCATTTTTACTATAATTCAATATTGCATAACTCAAGCTAGGACAGTAAAACAAATACATAAGGATCAGAAAGGAGAAAATAAAACTCACTATAAACATCTTTAAACTTGAAGTATAAAACCTCTATGGGGAAAATAAGTTTTAAAATATTAAAGATCTAAACAAATGGAAATTTATAACATGTCTATTGGTATGTTTACTGCTTGGATTTTTATAGAACTCAAAAGATGACTATTTTATATGAAATAGTTAATAGCTAAGTATGTTCTACAAGGAAATTGTACAGAGGATCATTTCTGAGGTGTAATTACTGCGATGCTGTTGATTTTAACTGTGGTATTGACAGAATAGGAAATTTACAAATGGAATAATGGCCCAAAACAGATCGTGACAGAAGATTTTTATGGGTGAAGATTGTTCAACAAATAAAGCTGGAACATTTTAACCCATATGAAGTTTGATCACTACTTAGGCTACACCAAAGAGCTTCACACATGGAATTCAACCATATCTTCCACTGAAAACTCAAAATTTCAAAAGGTAAACTTGTTGGAACTTGTTGTTCCAAAGTTGGAAAAAAGTGACAAATTTTAACTGTGAAAGAATATTCATACTTTTAAGAACTTTTGTTTATAAAGAAATTACAAACTGAAGACTGCCGTAATACATGCTAACAGTAAATGAGTATTAAGCAGAAAATGGGCAAAAGAGTATTTTCAGAAGATAGCATAATGTTACAGAAAAGATTTTATTGGTTATGTTATCTCACTGATTTTGGTTTGCTTTTTATAACAATTTCCTTATTTTAAGTTTGACAGTAGCAAAAATTGAGAAACCTATAAACACACAAGATATAGCTTATGAGCAGAAGTATAAATTGGCGAAATCACTTCAGAAGATAGCAGTAATACCACAGTGTGAAAAATCCTTTGTCCCTATATGCAGGAGAGGAATTGCTGGGCTAAAAGGTATTTGGTATTACTTTCTAAAGCCAAATTTCCAAATACAGTGGAATTTCCCCTAGTCTGATCAAATATGCCTTCTGGTCCCTGAAATGGGATGGGATTGTAGATCTAGTTTTGGGCAATGAGTTGTAAATGGAAGTGACACGTATCTCTTCCATGCTGGGGAAGAATGCTGATTAGATTCTCCAGAGCTTTTTTCCTCTGGCACAGCTGACAATATTTGGGTTAGTAACTGGGTCTCTTAGTAAGCAGAGCCTTTCCTGTTGATGGCAAAGAACTTCCAGTGAGTGAGATATAAACTTGTGGTCTTCAGCTACTGAAGTTGATTGTTAGTGCAGCATATCATAGCCGATTCTAATACATGCACAATAGGAGACATGGACTGACAGTTCCAGCACGATAGTTCTCAATGGCTTTGAAAGCAACCCAGTTACCTGATACCTGAAAGACAGGAAATAAGATGGTAAATTTACTCATGGGAGGTTACTGAGCAGCGAGTAAAATGACATATAACAATCCATGTGAGACGGAGCAATGTAAGGTGAAAAAAATAAATCCTAAAGATTTATGATACTTTTAAAAAATATTTTCATGAAATGACTCAAATACACATTCTTTGAATACCTATAGATGATAATAATGTTCAAAAGGAAAATAGGTGATAAATACAGGATTCAGGATGGTGGTTCCCTGAAAGAGAAAGAACTGGGGTATGGAATAGTCATCTGTCTCCCAATGCAGTTTTATCAATCTTAATTTGGGGGATGTAGAAGGCAGAGGGTTCATATTATTGTGTGTTAATGGCCATTTAGCTCTTTGTAGCACATACAAAATACTCCCAAGATTAGAGCTAATCCATAATCCAATTCTGTGTACCTAAGATTGAAAAGAATGATAGGACATTCATTTCATGTTCTTTAACAAAGAGATGTTTGTGTTTTACATCTGAGTGGGAATCAACATGGTGTTTGCAAACATGCATATGGTGTGCACTGATCCTATCACAACCCTTTCCCACCCTCCCTTCCCCTCCCATGCATTTTCCTAGTCTCCATAACCACTGCTGTGCTTCCATGTTGACTTTATTTGGTTCCACATAAGAGAACATGGAGTGGTGGCTTCTCTGTACCTGGCTTATTTGACTGAACATAATGTTCTCTAGTACCATTCATTTTGCTGCAAAGGACAGGATTTCATTTTTCTTAACAAGTTAATGTTGCCTACATATCCCATTTTGGTTGTCATGTTCTCTATCACATTTTATTCATTCATGGATGGTTATCCAAGCTCATTCAATATCCTTGCTATTATGGGAGGGTGACCTGTAGCCAAAGGATTACTTAAAAATTTTTGAACAAGGCATGCAGGTATCTTTTGTATGGATTTCTTTTCCTTGGGATAAATAACCTGGAATGGGATAGCTCGACCATAGGATAGTGCTATTGTAGGCTTTGAAGTACCCTCCCTATTCTCCATAATGAATAGTGATTTATGTTCCTACCAGTGGTGTAGGAGCTCCATTTTCTCCACCAGCATTTGTTTCTTACATCCATTCTAATTGGATCCCAATCAGACTGAAATTTAATGTATCATATTCTTTACATGGTTCTTAGTTTTTACCACAGTTAAAGCTGAGCAAAAACCAATTTCTGCATGAAAGACAGTGAACAAGTGATAGTTATCCTACTGCCGTCCCTGTGCCTAGGCCAGGCATCGTTCCAGGGACTGGGGACAGGATGGTATTCGAGAGGTCACTAGAAGGCAAGGAGATACTTTCACTGAGACATTTTAGCAAACAAATCGATGCTGTGGCAGCTAAGGAGGTCCCTAATCCAGACTATTAGAGAACAGATGGTCTCCCAGCTTCGACCTGACCCACAGGGAGGATGTAACCAGGTAAAGGTTGGGAAGGTGAGGATCACTGCAGGTCGAGAGCAGTATGTGTAAACACTCAAGGAAGTTCACAGCAACTCTGAAGTTAGGTCTGGCTGAACTAAAAAGGGGATGGCAATGTGAGAATAAACAGATCACACAGGCCTTGTGGGAGTTGGGTTGGGTTTGAGGAGAGTGCAGTTAGTCATTCTAGAGCATGTCAGTCAGAAGTGATGTCAGACATACATTTTAGAAAAGCAACTATGGGCTGTTACGTACAGGAAGTCATATAGAGGGTGTTGGTGCCCCACAGGAAATTCATGGCCCTCTGAGGGTGTGAAGGAGGCTTAATTGAGGGCTATTTACCAAGGCAGGGGTGCAGATGAAATCAACCAAGAATGGTATAGCCTTCTCTTACCACACTCATAGGGTCACAGGCTGGGAGCTGTAGCTGAGCAGAGGCTATGGCTGTAACAGCATTGGCCATGGCCAAACCAGGTCAGTAGGAAGGGAAGGAGACCTCCCACTGCAGTGTCCTTCCACCCTGTGCTTACCATGACCCAACCCAATTAGGAGATGAATAGTGGGAAACTGGATGAAAGAGTCTGAAGGTCAGCCTCCTGGGCAAAGAAGGGTGTTGGTGTAGGGCACAAATGAGTCCATGACAAGACTCCTGTGCACGTTTCAAGTATGTTACCCACCCCCTATTCATGTTCAAAACCAAGCCACTAATCTGAAGGTGTTTGGGGTTAATTGTACTCAGATGAGGGAACCTCCAGGGTGGGTTCAGTGTCCTCATAGAAAGGAGCAGGTGCATGTGCCGTCGGCCCTCCTCCCTTCCCCTCGAGATGTGAGGGCTGCAAACCAGGGCGAGGATCTCCCGAGGCACCAAATCTGCCTGTACCTTAACCTTGGACTCGCCAGCCTCCAGAGCTGTAAAAAAGGTATTTAGTAAGTTCATCCAACTAGTGGACTTAATAAATGAGGAAATGAGCATAGAAGAGGGGACATTCTTTGCCCTTGTATGAAGCAGCATGGGGACACAGAATTCTACCATCCTTTCCTTCTGTTCTTGGGCAAGAAATGGCTAATGGAATAGGTCAGACTGATGTTCACAGGGTCACTGTTAGAAAAATCATGCCACATAAAAGCACTTTGACATCTGGCATCTGTCATACGGCACATCTCAACCATGGATAGAATTGATGAGATAAGCCAAGGCACCTCCTATGATCTGGCCACATTTTCTGCCCAGTGATTCTGAGCATGTATGTCTCTCTGCTTTACAGGCCAACATGTCCACGAGGGGTAGAGAGTCTACACTCGCAGGGGAGAATGTCTGGAAATTTGACTCTGGTTCAGACCTAACCCACATCCTCTAGTCCACTACCACCAGTAATAAAGCTTATGGCTCTGCCTATATTGGGATCCCCTGTTGTAAAGTGGAACAGGAGCGGCCTGTGGGGGTAAGGAGGGTGAGTGCGAAGTGCTAACACCACACCGGGAGCTTGGGTTCTCAAGACCAGGCTCGGTTTAATGCAGAACAAGCAAACGTTTATAACATTCACTAATTACAACTTGCCAATAGCTGTTAACACCCCTGTGCCACACTCCCCATCATGCCTACTACACAACAATGCCTGCAGACTGGCCACTTGGTTTGTCTGCGAAGCCGAGGGTGAATTACCCATGTAGCTTATGTTGTGCACTCATCTTCCTCACTCCAACAGTGAGGGTGAGGTAATCCCGGGTGAGTGACCTGCACATCACTCACCTGACTTGGCTTACCTTACCCTCTCGCAGGGGTCCTGTTCAGGAGCCAAAATGTTGTGAAGTGGATCATGCTCGTGCTAGGCTTGTGACCAGACCTATTAAGGGAAGAGAAAATGCCTGAGCTCTGTATCCTCAGGTACTCCAACAATCCCCCAATATTTCTTCCAATTGGTTCTGAGGTGAAAAAACACTGGATCTTAGAAAATGAATGACATTCCCAATGTTTGTGGATTGTCAAAGCATGCTATTTTGATCCCAAAGTCACATGAGCTTCTAATGGAACTTAGCAGACATCCACTATTCAGTCTACTAATATCCCAAACATTAAGGAAGACTTCTAGATGGCAGGCAGTACCTTTTTTACCATAACGAGAGCCATATGATTGGCTGTCATCCATTTCACAAAATACATTGAAGGGAAATTGTTTTCCGAATCAGTTGGTGGCTCTGAATCATAGATAACGAAATACAAAAACATCTAATAAAGTGTTGAACAAATGCACAGCATAATGACTTGCTTGAAATATCCACATTGTACCAGTACTGATGCAACCAAGAAATGAAGATCTTATACACATCTGTGTGGGGGTATGGAACAGCATGGACCCAAGAAGAATCAGCAAAGAATGCAGACCAAAGTGGGTGTGTTAGTCGTACTTTTTTGGTAATGTAATAAAATACCCAAGAAAATTTAAATTGAAGAAAAATTTATGTTGGCTCCCTTTCGGTGCATGGTGAGTTGGTTTCACTGCTATAGACCTGTGTTGATGCAGAAAATCATGGCGGAAGGACATGATAGCAAATTTCACAGCACAGCACTGGGAAGCAGAGAGCACAAGAGCAAGGGGCTAGGAAAAGGGCAGTTGAAGAGAGTGGATGCTTGGAGGTGTTCCCTGGAGTACTGTGTCCCACCATGAATTTTCCACCTCACAATGGGTCCATTCAGCTCTGGATCAATCAATGTATTAATCCATTGTGTTTGGAGCCCTCAAAGCAATCACTTCCCAAAAGTCCCAACTCTCAACATTGCCACTTTGGGGATAAGCCTTCAACACATGAATCTCTGGGGGACATTCCAGATTCAAACCATAACAATGGGGAAATGAGAAGTCTTTTTACAAGAGTAATACTGGGCTCATGCCAGTGTCTACTTCAATGTTTGTAAACTGGTTAATCTAGCCACTTCCAAAAATGAGTGACTATACACAAATATTGGCAATTTGTAAAGTTCCTCTTGATATAGTCTAAAGCTCAAGAACCCCTTGGGTATTGATGATTGAAGGTACTTTGTTCAGGTAAATGAGCACCAGAACCTTGTCGATAGCTGAACATAGTGTTATTCCTATCCAAGAGCTTCACACTGACATATGCAGAAGTAATTGAGCTATAAACATAGGGATTAGTTACAAGAAGCCAACAATCCCAATGTCTTTGCGCATCTATTTGGAAAGGAACCCAAACTAAGATTCAAGTGCGTGTAGTTGCTTTTGGATGTGATCCCAGGAAATACTGGCTGTGGAATGGAGAATGTGAGATGAGGAAGGGTAGCAACCCGTGTAGGGGGTGTTGCTTGCCATTGTAGGCCTCTGATGGCTGGTTATGTTGGACCAGAGCAGCAGGAAAATATATCCTGTTGAGTATCCCGATGTGACAAGTCACCCAAGGAGATTGGGGCTCAGTGTTTGCAGGATTTTACTGACCACCTTGCTTTAACCCAAGTGTGAGAACCTGGGGTTATGAAGAAGGATCCCCAGTCAACACTTCCAGGCCCAAACACTGGCTTATGGACTCACCTCCTGTGGTCAAGTCCAAGCAGTTCAGATCTGGGTCTGTCCTCACAGGGGATTTCTTATGTGTGGAGCAGCTCTCACTCTCCTTAGAAGGTTGTCTTCAGTGTCCTGATTTTTCTGAAGCAAACATCAAACCATAATATTTTTAAGGAATGATGTCTTGTCCCTCTGATCTTTATACTCTTCCCAAGCCTGACTTCTAATTGAGAGAAGCTGTTTCTTATGGTGTAGGCAAGTGAGCTGCCTAAAAGAACCCCGGGACTGGCACCTAAAAGTAGTGCTTCTCCAAGAGATGCTGAGGACCTCTGCACCAAGCATGGGAGGAGCTTGTTAAACATCTGGGTTCCAGGTTTCGGCCTCCACTCACTAGGCTCTAACAGCTGAGCTTAAGAATGGCTTGGCCATTAAGAAGCACTTCAAGTGATTCTATCCTACAGAAACCACCAGTAGTTCTCCCGATACACGTAGTATCTGGGGAGCTTCTAAAACTCCCCGTCTGCAGGCCATACCCAAAACCAATTAAAGAGAATTTGGGAGTGAAACTGGGTGTTAGGACGGTTTAAGACTCCCCAAGTGACTGGTTCTTCACTTTGGCTACACACTGCAGTGACCTGACCTACAACTAAAAAATTAAACTTAAATAGTAGACTTCAGGAACCTGGGGGTTTTCATCTTTTAAAGCATTTTCTGAAATGGTCCCTTCTTACCTCCTGGCCTTAGAAGACTAATCTAAAATGCTCAATTTACAGACAAGTAAACTGGGTCTGAAAAGTAAAAAAGCCAAGGCCAAACACTTAGATTTTTTTCTGCATTCAATACAATAAATACGATGATTAAGGCCCATATCCAGTGTTTAATCAATGTTGCACAGGGAGTCAGATGTGACTCGGATGTCCCAGGTACCCTCATTGCCTCACTTAGTTATCTGTTACCTCATCCTGTACTTCTTAATTTCAAATATTTCAATATTTTAATATCCTAAGCCTCCTTATAAACAAAAAAAGCAAATTGTGACAAAAATGTAAAATATGTATATGTAAAAGTCACAATGATTAAGTCCTCTAAGCCACATATTAAAATCCAGGGGCTTTTAATGAGTAAACACATAAAACTGTATACACATGAGGCTGAAGTGCATTGAGTCTCAGTATTTGCAAGTGTATGAAAACATTACCAACCACAATGCACACGCTTTGGTACTTGTGATTATATACATTACTATAGCTAAATGCATTTTCCCCATTATGTAAATAAAAATTATTCCAGTTCATTGTATTTTGAGATCTCATGTGCCTTGAAATGTCATAGTAATTCTCAAACTGTTTTGTTTGCTTCCAGGATATTTTGTTATGGAAGAAAGTGTTAGTGACTTCTGTTATTGCCTTGAACTTCCATGCACCCCATCTTGCCTTCAATTGAGGAGAACTCCCCTGTCAGGGTAGGGTGAGACCAGCCCCTCACTACAGCCAACACTAACTTGGTTCTCAGCCTATGCAATATGGCCACATGGGAAACCCAACAAAATCAGTTGTGTATAACCAAAGGTAGCAAGAAATCATAAACAGATTTTGGTATTGATAATAGAACTTTCAGCTTCAGATATCTAAATGAATCACCTTTAAAATTTGGAAAACAAATCCTGTAAGAAGCCTATAATTTTCTTAAATGGTCATTTTTCATCTTCATATTCAAAGTAAGCATACTTTTTTTCCAGAAACCAAGAATCATTAGTTTCATGTATTGCAAAGTTTCATTGCTTTATTCTCCAAAACTCCCAATAAAACATTAAATATTCAAGGTAATAGTTTGCATTCTTTCCATGCCATAGGTTTAGACTCATGTAAAGGAAACCCTTGCCTGCAACATTGCCTGAAGTAATCCCTCGACAGGCAGAGCAAGGCATTTTTCAAAGTGTTCAGTTCTGCCTGAAGTGGTTCTTTTCTGAAATCATCTCTCACTTCTGTTCCTTCACTCTACCATGCAATAAGAAGACGGATCTCTTAGACACATGCACACAGCCTGGAACAGGACTGGCAGAGGCTCAAAACCGTGGCCTCTGTGCTCCTGGTAAGATAGTTGTTCTAGTTCTATGCCACTTTATTCTAGAGTCTTGCATTCCTTCTCTCCATTTTCCTCCTCCTATGTTGACCCATCATCCTAGGAGATCAAAGATTGTCAGGGATTGCAAAAAACACGCCAGGTATTTCAGAAGGGAACTCAAGGTGGATCTCGGCTGCTCTGCTTCTGGTGGTAATCTCTAACCTGCCCATCTGTCTACAAGGAACGAGGCACCCACCTGGGGCTCGCATCCCAGGTTGGCCACAGCAGTGCAGAAGGAAGCATAAAAAGGGATCCTCCCAACTCTACAGCATTCTCCTTGGATCTAGAGCCTCACCAGTTCTCTTGAACACTCTCACCTCTGTTGCTTAGTCAGGACTTGGATCTCGCTACCTTTGTTGATACTTGCTTCCTGAACTTTCCA
Source organism: Glaucomys volans (assembly GCA_020662805.1). Lineage (NCBI taxonomy): Eukaryota > Metazoa > Chordata > Mammalia > Rodentia > Sciuridae > Glaucomys > Glaucomys volans. The sequence goes on from JAJEJO010001755.1 coordinate 88,403, forward strand.
AACAAAATTGCTCCCCTTAATTTCATAGTAAAGACTGTGTATCAATGCACATAAGTTTAGGAGAGGGAGTGAGGCTCTCTCCACAAAACAAACAAGGCTCAGCCAACAAAAGCTATTATACAGATAAATTCAGAGCAATATTAGTATAGGTGAAAGTATAAAAGTGAAAATCTTCAACTCCCTATCACATGTGTTCATTTACCCATTTCCTTCCTAGTCTTCCCTAAGAGTCCATAAGTGACCCACATTTACAAGGGATCAGAACTATGCTTCTCAACCCCCAAATGAAGAGCCAAGAGGCTGACTATTGCTTCCAATTACATCAATGTAGACATCAGAAGTCTGGGAAGGTCCTAGGGTTTACAGCCTTGACATTGTTAATTATCTATTGTTATTATCGCAGTGTTTTCTGCTACTTAATACAACATCAGACTAGCTAAGTTATAAAGAAGTTTACTTAGACTCAGTTCTTGCCCAGGGTCAAGGGGCCACATCTAATAGCCTTCCTCTTGCTAACAGAGTTCCAAGGCAGAGGCAGATGTATACAAGAGAAACCTAGCCAAACTAACCTGTATAGCAGACCTATCCTCTAGAAAATCATTAGAATCACATGAATTTATGAGGACAAACCTCAAATCATCTTAGTTTTCTCCTGATCCCACCTCCTAAATACCTTAGTGGGGATTAAATTTCAACATGAGTTTTGGACAGGATAAACCATATTGCAGGTATGGAACATGATAATGCAAACACTTACCTTACATGTTTTTAAAGGTCAGGGACTCAGAAGTGGCTCAGGTTGGTGGCCTGGCTCAGGACGTTCAAGTCAAGCTGCTTATGGGGGGAAAAAGCCTCCAGGGCTGGAGGGTCAGCTCCAAGCTGATTGACATGGTTGTTGATAGGCCTTGGCTTCTCCCAGGTGGTTAGAATGAAGGCCTCAGTTTTCCCCACCATGGGTCTCACCAGAAATCCCTGAACGTTCAAATTGTGGTAGTTGGATTTCCCCCCAGCAAGACATCAAGACAGGAAATTAAGTTATAAAAGATTACTTTTGAGTTTTCTAAGTAACATGCTATTGGCCATATAGACTAATCCTGGCCCAAAGTGGGGAGGCACCCCATGAGAGTACAAAGACCACTAGGTGGGGATCATTGGGCACCATTTTGAAAGCTGAAGCACCATTTTAGAACTTCTACCCAGTGTTTGCAAAGAACAAGTAATGGAGGAGTTCATGGTCCACTTAATTCATTCAGTTCTTGTTCCTTGTGCTTCTCTAAGGAACGATGTGAACCAAAGGGATGACTGACACTATGAGGTTTCATGGAAACCCATCTAAATGTTATTAAACTACAATCATGGCCGATCAAGAGTACATTCACAAAATTTAGAAGTCAAGTACTATATTCGAAGGTTTGAGGTCTCTGCTGTATAACCAGTCCAGGATTTTAAAATGAATTGAGTTTGAATCTTTTCTTGGCCTACATAAGAATTCTTTCCTAGGGTCAGGGGAGACTCAGCTGGGACATTGGACTTTGGAAGTGGCTTCACAGATAATGAGACCTTCCTTGTAGGTTAACCTCATTCCATGTGGAGAGGGCAGGGTTCTGGCCTGGGCCAGTGAAATTCTTTAATTTCTGGTGGGCATAATGCTGTTTTCCTATCACAACTGCATCTTTTAAAAAAAAATCCTGAGCAGCAGCTGAGAATTTTTTCTTCTCCAGATGAACTATAGCTCTGGTGCTGTTAGAAAGCTGGAGGAGGAAATGGACTGTGGTGCTACCTTGAGGCAGCAAAATCAGTCAATTCTGGGGAATCCAAAGGCTAAGACAAAATTTCAGAGACCACGAAACAAATCCTATTGTATTTCATTTCATTTTTGAATGAACTACAGCAATTAAGATATTGCCTTAATTGAACACAGAAGACTTGACCTCTGGTCACCAAAATGTGTGGGGATTTCTCCCTGTACTCATCCATCAGGGTATCCTAGAATTCAATGCCTACGCAATCCACATGGACTTAGTATCAGATCCCACAAGTAGAGTTTGGTCCCACAAAACTGTATGGACTACTTTAATAGAGCAGTTCACAGAATGCAGGAAAACATCTTAACTGTGTGTATTATAAAGGGTATTACAAAGAATACAGTCAGTCAGATGGAGGAAATAAATGAAGCAAGGCATACTGGAGGCACTACAGGGCTTCTGTGCCCTCTCATAGAACACTCTCTCCAGGAATCTCCATGTGTTCAACTATCCAGAAGCTCCCTGAACCCAATCTGGGATTTTTATGGAGACTTACATAAATTACACCATTGGCCATTGTTGATCAACTTGATTGTTAGCCTACCCCTGCCCCACAGGTAGGAATAGGGCTGAAATCCCAACACTCTAATTGTGTTCTGGTCTTTCCAGTGCCCAGTCCCATCCTGAAGCTTATTAGTACATAAAACACTTCACTCCTGAGAGTTCAAGTATTTTAGGAACTGTGTACATATGCCAGGAACTATATGTATGCCGGGAGAGTGGGATGAACACCATGCATACACTTTGTGATATCACAGGCAAGTTCTATGGTTGTTCAAGTTGGGCTTCTGTGAGGTTTGGGGGGAAGCAAGTGGCAAAAGTCAGTGCATTCTTTGGTACAATATAATCTATCCTATCTTGACATTGCCCGATCTACAAGTTTTGCCTTAACCTATTATTGACACAAAATCTAATAAAATTGACTTGGGTATTCTGCTCATTGTAGTCACCCAGGAGCCCAGGCTGGTGACTGCCAAGTTCCAAACGGTGACTGTCAATAATGCCAGAGGGAAAAAGCGCTCTAGAGAGTCTACACCAGAATTAAATGCTCAATCCCAAATACATCCTCCCCAGTCATTTCCATTCATGATTCATTGACTGAATTGGTTATGACCCCACCTGACCATAAGGTACCAGGAAATATAATCCTTTGAGGTGTCTTCAGCGGGGATGGTTGGTGAACAGTAAGATTGACGACCATAACTGGCATCCCAATAAAACTGAACCCAGATTTTCTCTTCTTGTGTACCTTAATTTCCCCTGATAGCACTTCATCTGCATTAGTGTCTACAGCTGACAACAGCAATGTGGGTCTAGAGACTATGTATGTACTGTGTTCTGGAAACATCACTCTTGTTTAGGAAATGCTATTGCAAGTAGATAGCATGGGTCTAGGGTCAGTGTCCTGACATCTCCAGGTCCTGTTTACCCTTTGGCAGGGCACACTTTCACAGAGTGGAAGAGATCAGACTCAAAGGTGGCATTAACTACAACTGCTGGAAGGATCCAATACACACCAGGGAAGTTATCTACACATGCTGCCTGGTGCCAGATGGTTGGTGAGTGAGATGTCAAGGTCACAGCGAAAAGGATGCCACTCAAACTCCTCCAAGGAGCAGGACTTAATAGAGTAATCAGGGGTGTTGGGCAGAATGAAGAGAATTAGTAGATCAGTAGATCATTGAGGAGGTACCCAAGGCCAGCATCAGCAGCAAGCTGGTAATTCCTTTAAACAATGAAGATTTAGCCTAGGAGAGGTAGAACTGGGGCAAATGGGTTGTCCAGCCAGATCTGTAAATGACCAAACAGTCACAGAGACATGGGGGTGGTTGGGAGTGAACAGGATCAACACAGCAAGACTAGCTGAGATTAATGAAAATAAGAAAATTGCAGTGACTACTGGCCCTTCGTTTCACTGGGGTTTAATTTCCCCCAAGAGAAAGGAGGTTTTATTTTCTCCATGGCAACAAAGAAAGGGAGAGTTGGTTATTGGAACATCAATATCCCCAAGGGGATGTAATCTAGGGAGGAAACTGATGTAGTTTCCAATGGGCACATTCTTACTGTGGGCATTGGGTATTTGCTGCTCTAGCAAACAAATTTCTATGAGTAGGAATGACTTGAAAAATAGGGGATCAGTATTTCACACTCTAAAACTTTGGCTCAGGGTCTTATTCTATGCATCTCAGAAGCTTCTAGAGCCAACAGAACTGCCCTTTCTCTGGTCCCATAAAAATCAGTGGCAAGTGCCAGGAGGCAGCTTTGGGGCTTTTCCTCCATGTCTCAGGGTCTCCCCTACTGACCAAGCTGGTCTTCCTCCTGGATGATCATAAACTTGAATGATGACCACAAACTTCAGCCCACTAGGCTTATAGCACAAATGGACAAATGCAGGGAGGAAGAGCTCCATCGATGAGTCCACCGCAGCCCAGCTCCTCCCTACCCAGGGAGAACCTGTTATCTGACCAGAGTGCTGAGAGGCCATTGGGCATCCTTCACTAGCTGAGGAAGGACTAGGCCTGTGATTGTCACTTGGAATGAGGGAGCTCCATGAAGCTTCATGGTCTTTTATGTTAACTTCTCCAAATTCCTTCTTCGCAGTTGAAACTGACCTCTTTATCTAAGTCTACTGATCTGTGATTTTGAGGTTTACGAAGCCAGCCGAGGCTTCCAACACAAGCCTGGGCTTAATTCAGAGCTCTGTGTTGATGGTCACATGTCACTGACCTCTCTGGTAATATAGGCACTTAGAATTTAATTCTGTGCTTTTGTTTTGTAACTGTCCTCCAGGTGCCTAGGGGTCAGGGCAATGGACATACATGTTGCTTGCCCAATATTCTTCTGTCCTCCCCCTCCAACTGTTTTGTAAGAGCAATTTTCTTTTGAAAAATTCTTCTCCAATCATGAAGCTTGGGAGATTGTCAATCACAGGCTATAGAGTAGGCACATAACCCAAGTAAGCCAAGTAGAGAATCAGTAATGATTGACCCCGTACTGATCATGTGGCCGTCTTCTGCAAGTGTCATTTTTTTCATTTTAACAGAATTCTGGTTGGAAAGAGCCTTTACCTAAAGCTGGTAAGAGATGACCAGGAAGCAGCCAGGCTCTGTGTCCCCCACCAGTGGGGGAGAAAGTCTGCCTTCCATTGAAAACAGAATCCAACACTCAAAGCAGCAGAAATGTGCAAGAATGCTCCAGAAATCATATAATCCGTGCTCATCAAAAGTTTCCAGCTGTACCCACGCTCATCCTGAAGCCAATAACATTTCCTTTTTTGTCTAGGATAGACTTAATTGGATTTCTGTCATAAGCAAGAAAGTCCTGACTGACTGAGCAGGGGATTACAGTGGATGTATGGGCATTTCTGGGTACCTGGCTATCATACCATCTCCAACCCAAATCCATCAGTATAGATGAGCTAATGGCACAAAGTCAATGGTGATCAAATCTCCCTAAATGGGTCAAAGGATGCTTTCCAAAGAAGCAGTGTCAAAGTCATGGGTTTTCAGAACACAAAAAGCACCATGGCAGAACTTGAGGAGCATCAAGTAAGACAAGTAAAAGGGAATTCATCAGCAGGAGGAATACTCAAAAGCATTTGAACTTCAGCTTATAGACCATGGGGAGTCACATAATCTACCATCCATGACTCAAACCTCTCTATTCAGTCAAAGCAACTGATTCCTTAGTTTTAGGCAGTAATGGAGAGATTACATGTGAAAAGTAACTTCAAGAGTACTGGAAGCAGTACCTGAACTCATTGCATTTTCCTTAAGTGTGAGGCAAAGGAAATGAAGAAATGGTTGTCCTTTGTGCCTTGAACCCAGTTCACCCTGCCTCCCAGATAGCCCATCTTCTCAGGGGTGAAATGACATGCCCACTCAGCCCAAGGAAAGGTCCTGGGGAAACCTTTGCTGATTCATGTTCTGACCAACACCGCCATCTAGTGGTAACCTTTGGAAATCATCTGGCAGGATCACCCCCAGCTCTTCCACCTCCTAGGTGGATGAGGTGCGAGAGGATGTCTCTCCCTCTCTGCCTAAGCTCTCACTAATGGTCTTCTAAATTCAGGCTCTTTGACCCCAGTCTTTCCACTATGTCCATGAACACAACTCGCTAAGTTAGGAATTGGATTCTCTAACCTGCAGGCGTGGTCCCCTTTAAAAGTGGTCCACACCACCTGCACTTCCTGGGCTCCATCTGTATACTAGGCATAAACATGGGATGACATGAGTGTCCAAACAAGGCATTTTGCTGGATTTTTCATGATTTCAAATGGTTTCAGCTTCATGATCTTACCCAGTAATTTTGGGAATTATCAATGCTAGTTGATACCTTAGTGACTGTAATGTCTACTACGGTTTTTAATTACATTTTTAGCTCACTGGAATTCCTTTTGCAGTTCATTCGTGAATATCACACCCCACCCCAGGTATCAGCAATTGAAATTCATCAGATATAGGGGATACTAGCATCTATGCAGAAATGTCCTCTAAGGTCTGAGTTCCTAGTGCTATTGTAAAGGGTATTGGCCAGTCTATAGTTGCTATTACAAGGTCATCATCTGCCATGTGTCCCCTTACCATCAATGGCACTCTCATAACCTTATGCCCTCTAGGGATGTAAGGTTTCTGCTCTGCAGTCCAAAGGCTGGCAGAGTGTTCATGTTAGAACTGGAAATTAGAGGTGGTTTTCCCTATCATTGATGTCTATGTCACAATTTCTATTCACTTTTCTCAAACGCAGCCTCAGAAGAGCACTGCCTCTGTTAGAATCCTGGCACCGTTCCTCCACAGCCAGTTTGACTCTCTCCTGTCTGCAGTGCTTCAGTGTAAGACCGATAAGGCTTGGCTGTCTTGTTCTATTTCTCATCTTGAGAAAAGGGACGATGGCGTAGGATCCTTGGATCTGGAGTTCCAGCACCATTCCAGATGGATTTATAAGACCAGAAATGCCTTAACCTCTATCTGCTTAGCAAAATAGGTTCACCCTGGACCCCCAGGGAGGGAAGACGTGAGGGTGCAGAAGGCAGAACAAAAAGAACAGGGAAGATGCCATCAAGGCTGCATTAAAAATAAGTAGAAGATGTCATTTTCAGGTCATGTGATGTCTTTTTAACTTACGTCTTTCATGTAAGGTGGAATTGTAATTGATGGTCTCCATGCAGTAAAACAGCATGAACAGACATTTCAATTCTGTTCCTTGGTTTCTATTAGTCATGCATTTTTGCAAAGTTGTATTGTCAGTGAATCCCAAGGATGATCATTATTCTCTCCTGTTGACTGAGTGTACCCTGCTTTTCTGAGATGTGGGCCTGTCTTCTCCAGCCATCTCCTGGGAAAGGACATGGAGAGAGGAGGAACTTGAAAGGAAGGGCAGGACTTTAACTGGCCTGGAAGAAGGGAAAGAGCTTGGGATGCACTAACAAATAATCTTAAAAGGAAATGATAAAAAAACAATTCCGCTTAAAATAGCATCAAAAGGAATACAGTATTCAAGAACTTATGCAAGACAGTAAAAGATGAATATAATGAAAGTTATAAAACATTGCTGAAAGAAAATAAATAAGGCATAAATAAATGGAAATATAGTCCATTTATTCAGATCATGGATTTGAACACTTCATACTGGTAAGTTTTCAGCAGGACCCAAAGAGATCGACAGGTTCAATGCATGACTTTAAAAATCCCAGTGACTCCTATTGTGAAAATAGGAAAGCCCACTCTAAAATTTTTTTCCACTCTAAAATTATACAGAATCTAAAGGAACTATAAATAGCTATCTTGAAAAAGAGTAAAAGTGGAGAATTTATACTGCCTGATTTCAAAACTTACTACAAAGCTATAATCATTGAATGAATACGGTACCACAACACAGACACACAAACCAGCGAAATACATTAGCCCAGAAACAGACCCTCACATGGAAGATCAAATGCTTCTTGACAAGGATTCAAGAACTTACAATAAGGGAAGGACACTTCTCAACTAATGGGCTGGGGAACCTGGATATCCACATGCAAAATGATGAAGATAGACTCACAGGTTAACTCAATGGGAGGAAGACGAAACACCGTAAAACTTAGAAGAAACCTGGGGCAAAAATCTTCATACCAGATTGGTCAGTGATTTCCTGGACAAGGTACTGAAGGCATAGGTAGCAAAAGAAAAAATGAACTGGATTTCATGGAAAATTTTTAAACTTGAGCATCAAGTGACACTATCAGTAGATTTTTCTCCACAGAATTGAAGAAAATATTTGCAAATCTTACATCTGATTTACTTTAAAAATAACTCCTAAAAGTCAAATAATTCAAAAATGGGCAAAGGACTTGTAGATTGCTGGTGGGACTGCAAATTATTGGCAATGTATAGTGTACCTTTTCCCCACATCCTTGCAACAAGCAAATATTTCTTGTATTTAACTGCCGTTATGATTGGAGTGAGATGAAATCTTAGTTTTGATTTGCATTTCCCTAATTGCTAGATGAACTTTTTTTCATGTTTGATCAATTGTATTTCTTTGAAGTGTCTGTTCAGTTCCTTAGCCCTTTTATTGATTGGGTTATTTGTTTTGGGCTCTTCATATATCTTGGCAATTAGAGCTCTGAGGTGCTTGTGGTAAAGATTTTCTCCCATTCTGTTGGCTGTGTTACTGTTTCCTTTGCTGAGAGAATTTTTAGTTTGAATCCATCCCATTTATTGCTTGTTGAAATTACACCTCTATCTTTTACTCTACACAAAAATCAACTCAAAGTCGATTAAAGACTTAGGCACTAGAACAGAGACCCTGTGCCTAGTAGAAGAAAAAGTAGGCCCAAATCTTCATGTCAGCTTAGGAACTGACTTCCTTAACAAGACTCCTAAAGCCCAAGAAGTAAAATCATCTTGTTACATATGGATTTTCAGTTTTCCCAGCACCATTTGTTGAAGAGGCAATCATTTCTCCATAGTACATTTTGGGCACCTTTGTCTAGTGTGAGATAACTGTATTTATGTGGGTTTGTCTCTATTCTGTACCATTGGTCTGTCTATTTTGGTGCCAATACCATGCCATTTTTGTCATTATTACGGTATAGTCTAGTTTAAGATCTGGTATTGTGATGCCTCCTGCTTTGCTTTACTTGCTCAGGATTGCTTTGGCTATTTTGGGTCTCTTATTTTTCCAAATATCAAGATTGCTTTTTCTAGTTCTATGAAGAATGTGCAACTGCTGTGGAAAGCAGCATGGAGATTCCTCACAAAACTTGGAACAGAACCACCATTTCACCCAGTTATCCCACTCCTTGGTTTATACCCCAACGACTTACAATTGGCATATTATAATGATGCAGCCACGTCAATGTTTAAGCAGCTCAGTTCACAGTAGCTAAGCTATGAAACAAACCTAGATGCCCTTCGACAGATGAAAGGGTTTTTAAAATGTATGTAATCACAATGGAATATTACTCAGCTTTAAAGAATGAAATCATGGCATTTGCAGGTAAATGGATGGAACTAGTGAACATAGTAAGTGAAATAAGCCAATCCCAAAATTCCAAAGGCTGAATACTTTCTCTGATAAGTGCATGCTGATCCATAGTGGTGGTGGGTGGGTAAAGAAGAATGAAGGAACTTTGGATTGTGCAGAGGGCGGTGAGGGGTGGGATGCTGGGTTTGGGAAAGACATTAGAATGAGACAGACATTACTACCCTATTTACATGTTTGATTGCACTGCTGGTGTGACTGCACCATGTACAGTCAGGAATGAGAAGTTATGTTCCGTTTGAACAATGTGTCAAAATGCATTCTGCCATGGATAACCAATTAGAACAAATGTTAAATTTTTTTAAAAATCATACAAGGGTGTTTTAGTCAGCTTTGCACAGCTGTAACTGTATGATAGGACCAGCACATCTGTAGAAGAGGAAGAGTTTGAGGGCTCATGGTTTCAGAGGTCTCAATCCATAGACAGCTGGCCCCATTCCTCAGGGCTGGAGGTGAGGCTGAACATCATGACCCCTCTGGCAGAGGGAAGCAGCTCCCATCAGGAAGCAGAGACTCCACTCTCCAGATACAAAATAGAGCCATGCCCTAATTTCCACCTCCTGTAGCCACACCACGCTTCAATTAGCACTCAACCCAATCAGCAAATTAATTCCCTGATTGGGTTGCAAGAGTCTTAGCTAATCCTATCATTGCTCCCCTTAACCTTCCTGCATTCTCACATGTGAGCTTCTGGGGGACACCTCACATCCAAACTGTAACAAAGGGAAAAAATATTGACAATAATGCCCGAGAGGACTCAATGTAGCTAATCTTCAGGAAAATGCAAATCAGAACCACAGATACCAACGCACACCATCAGGATGGATACTATAAGAAGAGGAAAAGAGATTGCCTTCAGGGAGAGGAGCTCAAGGGACCAACTTGCAGAATGAAGGAGGTGAAGAGCAAAAGGGAGCAGGTGAACCGGTAAGGCACCAGGGTGGGGACTTGGTGGTGGCAGGGACGGTGGTAGTGAAGCAGGAGTGCCTCAGTCCAGAAGCAGCACCTCCAGCCCAGGGTTCGTACTTCTCAGGGGATAGCCCATCCTGCCACCTGGCAAGCCCGGCCACCCTGGGAGCCGAGTCCAGTGAGTTAGCAGGTCCCTGGCCAAAAAGAAAAACAGGACCTCAGGGAGAAGAAGCAAGTCCCCTCGGAAGACGAGAAGCCAAAGTCCTCACCACTCACCAAAGTGAAGCAAGAACCGGAGGATCAGCTGTGTGAACCATCAGAACAGGACTGCAGGACAGCTAGACATGGTGACCGAGACAGACATCAGGGCCATTCCCGCCGTCGGAGAACCTGATAAGGAAAAACCAAGCTTTGAACTTGCTGGGGCACTTCTTGAGGACACCAACACCTTCCAGGGTGTAGTCATTAAATACAGTGAGCTCCCAGAAGCACATATCCCCCAAAAAACAATAGCGTCTCTACCACTCTAAAAATGATGAGGTACTTCCAATCATTTACATCCATTGACAAAGTGCTTACCTTTTGGGTCGACACCGCAGAGTTGCAGACATTACCACTGATCATCCCTCTTGCTCAAAGCAGCATGCAGTCTTTGAATATCAGCTTGGGGAGTACACCCATGCTGATGGCACAGCTAGCCGAAGGGTAAAGCCCTACATCATTGATCTTGGCTCAGGCAATGGAACCGTCTTGAGCAACAAGCGCATTGAGCCACAGAGATACTATGAACCAAAGGAAAAGGTGTTCTTAAATTTGGATTCAGCAGCAGAGTATGTGTTGCTCCATGAGACATCAGATACCTCTGAACTAGACAGAAAGGAAGAGGATGAGGAGGAGGAAGGAGTGTCTGATAACTAGGGAACTTAACCCAAGCTATCCAGACACTTTTCCTTTTTGGAAGACTTCGGCATTGCCTCCAAGAGCACAGTGCTGCTCTCTGTAATGCCTCTTACTGCCTTAAGTCTTTCCTGTGCTGCTGACCACCTTATTTTACAGTTTAAGAACACTGACTTGGGTTTTGTTCGACTTTTTTCTGTGACACATCAGCCACGTGCCTATGGCATGTTTTCAGAACAGTCTCGCCAATTACAGCACATCGTGTTTCAGTAGAGGCACTGACTTCAGTTGGTGCTCTTGGAACTGCTGCCTAGGAAACCAAACCCTTATTTGAAGGGGAGTCGTGGCTTGTTCTCTTTGTATAGTTATTTTATTATTTGTTTACTTGTTAAGCTTTGTGGACCAGGAGTTTTTGTTTGGGGGCAAATCCTTCAACAATCTGATTAAGCTTTTGTTGTCACCAGAACAGCCTTCACCATACTCCAAAGCATCGACCTGGTTGAGCTCTTGAGTCATAGAAATTGATTTTGCACTTAGCTTTTTCTTGGCGGGGGGGCTTACCACGTGACCACATTAGTGACTGTTTAATAACTTAAACAGATGCTTTGTGGTACCTGCCTAAGTACATGACTATACAGGAAGATCATGGTTAGTTAATACCAACGGGTGCTGATTTAATATAAGAGGCTGAAATGTGTTGTGGATCTATTTAAGAGAAAATTCTTGATTTCTTCATAGAACATGTACATAACTTTTGATCATCTTGTCTGTCTTGAAGTTTTGCATTTTCAAATGTTCTTTTCCTTTGAGTAACATATTGTTAATGTGGCAGGATCCTTACTTATTCTAACATGTATATATGTCTAAAGGAGATTGTGTAGCTTATATGTTTCTATACATTCCATCTTTAAAATTATTCAAAGGTTGTATTTACTGTCCAAGGCTGGAAATCAAGGGGACTGATCAGTTTACTAACTTTCTACCAGAGGACTGTGTTAGCTTAAAGTCTTAACTACTTACGTATAGGGTGTGTGTGTATGTGTATATAAATTGTGTTGAAGAGCTGTGTACTGATTTTCATAAGACAATGTTTTGTGATATAAATGTAATACCACATGATAGGCAAAGGCCTACCTGCATTTGAAGGGCACGTATTTTGGGGATAATAAATTTGTAAATAAAGCCCCCTCCAAAAAAAAAATGAGGAAAAACTTCTAACAGTGTGGATAAATTGAAACCCTGATGGGAACATTTAATGGGTACCTAAAATGGTGCAGCCACTGTAGAAAAGAGCATGGTGGGTGATGGCTCAGATGACGATAGGATGCGGCAGTGCCACTTCTGGGCGTATGCCCAAAAGAACGGAAAGCAGGTTCTCGAAGAGGTTTGCACAACCAGGCTCATGGCAGCATTGTTCACCATAGCCACAACATAGGACATTCTGGCACATGCTGTAACATGGAACTTGACAACACCCTTAGTGAAAAAGCCAGTCATGAAAGAGCAAAGTGATTCCACTTGTATGAATCAGCCGTCAACATCAGACGAAGTGGAGTGGTTGTTGGCGGAAACCGGAGGGGCCCGAAGGGGTGTTGGTAATGAATGGGCGGGATTGAGAGCGCTGCGGTTCGGGCTGTGATGGACGGTTAGGTACCAATGTGAATACCTGATGCCGCTGGAACTCTACACTGAAAGACGGTTGATAAATTTTGTCATATGCATTTTAGCAGAATAAACTTTTAGATAAATTGAAAAAGAATAAACACACAAATACGGGGAAAGGGGAACTTGAGACCTCTTTAGGAGGAAAGTCCACATTTCCTGCAGGACATGTCGGAGCCCCACTGCAATCTGATTCCTCCCATGCACACCTGATCTGTGCACAGCTGCTCCTTTACACCGAGTTCAGCACCCAGATCACACAAACCACCCCTTGCGTTCTTGACCACTGGCCAAAGCTGATCCCTATGCTTGTTTGGCCACAAAGCCCTCCACATGCCGGCTCAGACCTTCATGCCTTTGAGGTTTTCTAGACTGTCTCCCATCTGCATTTATCAACAATTATTGCTTCCTCTGTCCCCTGTTGTCGCCCCCATCATGGAGGTGCCTTTGTGTCCATCGCCCCACAGACTCTGCTGGTTCAGAGGTCTTACTCAGCTCTGTGAACCCTCCAGGGCCAAGTCCTCAGCAAGAGGTCCATCTGTTGGTGCATGTTGGGACAGGGTTGGCCACCAGCTGCAGAGTGCTTTATGGTCAGGGGCGTGACAGGGCTAGAGCCTGAGGCAGGAATGGCTCTGGCATGTGTGAACAATAGATGTGCCAGGAAGGATGGCATGTGGACGTAGATTGTAAGGGACGCTCACAAACAGACTCTAGTTTTTTCCCACCTTTTCCAGATTTCAGTGACTGTCCTATCAGACCATGCACTCACTATCTGTCCAAAATTCCCAGTTCTTTGGCTGAGTAGCACTGAGCAGGGTTGTGATAGAGAAAGGGGTGCTTTGAGAAGTTTGCAGGCTGGAGCTGAGCAGAGGATGGAGTTGGATGCCTGGCAGGGAGGCTGTTGGTAAATGAATGAGAGGCCTGATTTCCCCATCGCGTGAGGCACAGGATCTCACAGGGCCAACTTTGTCCTGTTTCCACTTTGGGTCTCCTCACTACCAAGAAGATCATCCTTAGGACTTGAGCAGCAACAGACCTGAGTTCTAAAATGGTAACGGGTTTCACAGCTGCCAATCCAGGAGCCCTTTTTACTCCTGTGAGAGGATGCTGACGATATGGGTGAGGAGAGCACTAAGCTCAGGAAATCCAAGTTGAACCCCAAGAACTGTAGTCACAATTTGTAATGACATGCAAATTTAGTCTGGGTCATACACTGCTGGCTTTGCTTCTAGTGTCCCAATAAACAGGGATCAGCTGTCATCCACCCTCTGCATCAGGCCTTCCCTGAGCTGGTTCTTCACTGCTACTTACCCTTCTCCTTGCCAAAAAAAACAGTCTACTGCTCCAAGGCTCAGACTGGAAGGACAGGAAGGGGTGGGTGTGGTGGCTTTCACATACAGTGGGTTTTCCCCATTACATAATTACATACTCTCATCACCAAATTCAGAAAATAAAGGCAATTTGTACTGAAATTACCCACATCCACAAAGGGCTTAAGCATGTTTCCAGGCGGACATTCTCACCTGGTGAGAATGTGAAGCCACACACCTGGCCTGGGATCCTCTTTCCTATGGCTCTGGAGCCTTCTCCCCCAGCGAGTCCTGTTCTGGTTCCACAAGCTGACCTGAGCTTCTCTTGTTTCCACCATCAACTACCAGAGAAAAATAAGCCCCAAACCTCCCCCTCACACAAAGTTCTCTGAGGTTTAAAATGGAGGCAGCAATTTTAATAGAAATTCTCAGACGAGCAGAGTGGAAAAACTGGGGGACAAGAGGAAAGGAAATAATAGCTAGGAAAATAAGTCTTTAAAGAATCCATGGAGTATTAAGCAGAACGAATTTCTAAAATGACACACACCTAGATATACTAGTGACATTTCTGTATCAAGGATAAAGAGAAATTTTCAAAAGCTTTCAGAGATGAAAAAACTACTTTTTCCTATGAAGGCACAGAAATCAAAAAGACAGAGGTCCTCATCAGCAATTCTGAATGCTCAGTGGCCAGGGAGCCTGCCCTCAGAGCCGAGAGGAACGGCTGGGTAGAGAACGCTAGGTGCAAAATACCAAGCTAACTAGGAGGAAAATAAAGGTATTGGGCAGTCCAGGTCCTAGGAGCAACATTTTAAGTGGCATTGAGTATACAAGAAATAGGGCAAATGTGTCTAGGAGACAGTGAAAGTGGTGACCCCATGATGATGATCTGACCCCAGGTAAAGGAGCAGGGGAGGGAGGTGGGATGGCTGTTGGGCTGCATGCAACTTTAGCAGAGTTCAGAAAAGCTTGTGGGAGACCTCAAGTCCAAGCAGAGTCCCTGTCTCCCTGCCCAGCTGCAGACTGGAACAGCCTCTGACAAGCCTCACCATGAACATGCAAATGGAGGACAGATGCCACAGATCAACTACACTCCCTGCAGTTAGACCTGAGGGGCACGGTCTCACAGCAGCCAAGGGTGTGTTCTGATGTGCAAAGATTCACCAAGTGAGCAACCCACTAAGCATGTGTTCTCAGTGAAGGCTGTACTGAGAAGGAATTCAAAAAGAGTGAAATGGGAGAAAGGAGAAGAGCTGAGGAGACCCCAGAATCAGTGCAGAAGCTGAAAAATATTATGGAGAAAGCCCCTGTTCAGTTCAGTGCTTGGTAAGATTCCCTTCAAGTGGCATGGACAAAACATTGCTCCTCCTTTCAGGGAAGTTTTTGAACTGTGCCGCTTGGGAATCTGCTACAAATAAAAACCAAGTCATGAAATCACACAAATACATGAATTGATTCTTAACTGGAAACAGTCTATCTAAAATGCACATTAGTTGCAAAGAACAGAACAGAGGTGTTATAAACCTTAACAAAGTGGTTAGAGATAATACTGCAAATCAAAGGGGAAGGGAGACAGGGAGGCAGAAAGAAGCATAAGCTCACTAATTTTGGCATCTTTCACAGCAGGTATATCTAAATGTGAACAGGTAATAGGTATTAGTCACCTTTGCATCACCATGACCAAAACACCTGATGAGAATAACTTGGAAGAGGGAAAGTTTATTTTGGATCATGGTTCCAGAGGTTAAGTCCATGCTCTGCCAAATCCATTACTCTGTGCGCAAGGTGAGGCAGAACAGCATGGTGGGAGGGAGTGGTGAAGGGAAGCTGCCCCCCTCGTGGCGGCCAGGAGGCAGAGAAGGAAGGGGCAGTAGGACACACTCAGTGACCCACCTCCTCCAGCCAAGCCTCACCTGCCTACAGTTACCACACAGTCTGAACTAGAATGGACTGATGAGGTGACAGGTCTCACAATCCAGTCATTTCACCTCTGAACATTCCTGCAGGGACACAGGAGCTTTGAGGGGGCATCTCATATCTAAATCATAACACAATAGATTTATTTGAAGTGACATTTAGATAAGCAGAACTGAAATCAGAATTTTAAGTGGTTCTTTTTGGAAAGTGAGGCCAGGGAAGGAGATTTTAATTTGTTTGACACTATTCAACACCATTTATGCTATGCATATGATTAATTTCTGTCATTTTAGATTAAGTGTTTAAAAGGCACTCTAGAGACTTAACTTTTTTTTAATGGTCTTGTTTTAGAAAAAGAGTGACTAGACCCTTCAGTTATTCAAACATGAAACAAGAACTCATCCATCAATTTTTAGCAAAAAAAAGTCAATCTGAGTATAGATATTTCCAGCTGAAACAGAAGTAGCAAGTGCTCTGTATAGTAATGCTAACCCAGTTGAACTTCAACAAGATTATGTCCTTAGTGTAACTGAAGTCGGTATTTATGAATTAGTTTATCTGCCTCTGAATAGTTTGCTCTCGGAGGGTTTGCTTCTGATTCCCTGTGGGTAGTTCTTTACGCACAATAGCAGGAAGGATCAGAGGCATACCTTTATCTCATGCTGTTGGCAGAATCCCAAAAGTAATTACACGCAGAAGTCAAAGCTCATTCCCACACATAAGCCCCAAGTACAAGGGGGTTAGTCCAGAAAAAACTTTGTTTTTGGTACTGGGAATTGAACCTGCTGAATCACATCTCCAGCTCTTTTTTCCTTTAACTTTTGTTTATCATGGAAGGATTTTATTTCGTCTTCAAATCTGAAGGTTAGCTTTGCTGGATATAGGATTCTTGGTTGGCAGCCATGTTCTTTCAGAGCTTGAAATATATTGTTCCAGGCCCTTCTAGGTTTTAGGGTCTGGGCTGAGAAATCTGCTGAATCTGTATTGGTTTCCCCCCTATATGTAATCTGATTATTTTCTCTCAGTCTTTAAAATCCTATCTTTATTGTGTACATTAGGCATTTTCATTATACCGTGTCTTGGTGTGGATGTGCTGTAATTTTGTGCATTTGGTGTTCTGTAAGCCTCCTATAGTTGAATTTCCATTTCATTGTTCAGGTTTGGGAAATTTTCTGATATTTCATTGAATAGGTTGTTCATTCCATTGGTTTGTATCTGTATGCCTTTCTCAATCCCGATGATTCTTAAATTTGGTCTTTTCACGATATCCCATAGTTCTTGCAGGTTCTATTCATGATCTCTTACCATCTTCTCTGTTTGGGCAACTTTATTTTCAAGATTCAGTATTTTGTCTTCATTGTCTGAGGTTCTGTCTTCAAAGTGATCTAGTCTGTTGGTGATGCTTTCCATTTCTGACCATTTTAATCATGTATATTATGAACTACTTTTCTGGCTTTCTTCTACCATGCTGTCATTGGATTCTATTAGTGTATAATCTTGGTTTGTTTGGAACACTTTCCTCCCTTGTTTTTTCATGTTGTTCCTGTATCTTCCCCTCTAGCAATGCAGATCTCGGGTATTATAGTTTCTTCCCTATAGTTTTCCGAAACCTCTTCAAAGGGGGATCAATATTAGCAACACCCAGTACAGACAATAAGCAGCTGTAAACCAAATAGCCCCTATGAAGACTATTGTTGCAGTAGTCTTTTTGTTATAATATTGTTACAATATTGTCATAATAAACAGAGGATGAGTTCAAGTATTATCTACAGTATAACACAGATTTGCAATGAGGACTGCAGTTTGTAATGGAGGACAAAGAGGATGGGGAGGGGTGTAGGATGTAACTGTTAACAGTGTAAGAAGAGTATGAACTAGTTCTAGATCATAGGAAGAGTGAAAATGTAGTCAAAAGAAGTTGGTGGTTAGCATGAGAAGTGAGAAAAGGCCCTTGAGGAAACAAGTAAAAGTGGAGAGCAAGAAAAGTAAAGAAACAAATTTAAAAGCTTTCCCAAAGGAGAAAAATCTACACTTTAACAGTCATATACTATTCAAACCTCCCAGTCTTTAGTAGCCTGAGGCATGAGGGGTACCTGACAATGAGCTTCCAGTCTCCAGCTATCTCAGGAAGGGATTTGCCCCACCTAATGGCAGTTTCTCCTTCACAGATTATCCAAGATGTCTGCACTGGCTTCCAAATGTGTTGGCAAATGGGGAGATGCAGCACAGGGTGTGGGCACCGAGTCTGTGTGGGGTGCAGTCAGTCAAGCTGGGCCCCTGGAGGTGGTGTGCTGTCAGTCAAGCTGGGAGGTCCTGGAGGTGGTGCTGCAGCTCCTGGCATTTTTTTCCCCAAAATGGCAGCAGCCACATGTAACCAAACCTGCAGGTACTGTGATGGTGAACTTCCAGGCAACAAGAGGCAGCTGGCAATCCACTGACAGTCTGTAGGCTCTGCAGGCTACTGGCGGACAATCAGCAGATGAACCTCAGTTGGTGGGTGATGGGTAGGTGATGGGTAGGCCAGAGGCAAGCAAACAGGCAAGTGAAAGATGATAGGCGGCAGTCAGTGAGCAATCTGCACTTAGATGTAGTCACTATGCTGGTAGACTGCAGGTGATCAAGGTAGACAAATGTGGTAAACAGCAGGGAATCAATGAGGAGTAAAGACTGCCTCACAGAGACAGATTTTCCTATGTTTGAATCCTGAGTTATCATGGGACAAGGAACGAAGCCTCCCTCTAGTCCGCCATCTTGGATCCCTCATCCCCAGCTCTTTTTTATTTGAGACAAGGTCTCACTAAGTTGCTGAAGCTGGCTTTGAACTCGTGATCTTCCCCTCTCAGCCTCCCGAATCACTGGTATTACGGGCATGCACCACCAAGCTCAGCTCAGAAAAAAAAGAAAACTTAATTAAATTAAGTTTCGGATATTTTGATAACTTTGGCTAGGGCCATGACCAAATGATGTGAAGTGGATCTTGCTGTCATTTCTCCAAGGGCAAAAGGAGAGGGCTGTGAGAGGAAAGGTCGCCCTGCTGCAGCTAGTGGCAGGGACGGCGAGAGCTGAGAAGAGAGATGGTTTGGCCAAAGCCTAGAAGAGACCTCTCATGAATGAGCACAGACTTCAGCTTCTAGAAGCAATGATACACAGTACCCAGTATCAACTTTTTCCCTTTCTGCTTTGCAATCTTTTACTCTAAATCATTCAGTAGGGCATACTGTGACCTAAGTTTAAGAAGTTTGAGGGAAGGATGCAGTGACCAGATGCAGTGACCAAACCTGTGTGCCCAGAGCAGAAGGAATCTATATAGAGCAGGAAATGCCTTGGAGAACTCTGGAATTGCATCATTTGAACAGAGATCTCTGCAGTTCTGTCGAGCAGGTGCACTGATGGGAGGATGGACTTCCACACTCATTGGAGTATTTTAAAACCCTTATCTCTTGGGTAAAAATGGAGAAATTAGGATTAAAATAATTTTTCTGTAACTACTGATTTATGCTTGTAAACACATTCCTTTAGATTCTTTAGGGCTCTCAAAGAGGATAACATACCATATGTATGTCATGAATTGAAAGATTTGCTTTGATCTTTATCACTGCCCTACCTACAATTGTCAGTTCAGGGTTAAATATTAATGGTTATATTTAAAAATATTAATGTAGTTTTATAGATTTTTGGAAGA
This sequence comes from Glaucomys volans, assembly GCA_020662805.1. NCBI lineage: Eukaryota > Metazoa > Chordata > Mammalia > Rodentia > Sciuridae > Glaucomys > Glaucomys volans. Next base: position 108,112 of record JAJEJO010001755.1, read on the forward strand.
TATACTTTAAGAGAGGTCTCTTATTCCTTGTTGGCTAAAAATGTTATTAAATTGCATTAAATGAGATATCATTTATGTCCTTTAATCTGTCCAAATCTGTTGCATTGATTTCTGCTATATCACACATTGATTTCTGTAGCTATGTAATAAGTGTTACACATTTATTACTGTATCTATATAAGTCTTAAAATTGGGTGGACAGATTCCCTTCATTCTTTTCTAAAAATTACTATTTCAGTTACTTTGCCTTTCTGTATGCATTTTGGAACAAATTTGCTGAAATATTCATAACAATTGGGTTAATCCTGGGGAGAAATGGCATCTTCACTAGTCACATTGCCATCTCCACTTCTATCCATGGACAGAGTATCTCTGTATTTGATTTTTTTAAATCAGTGTTTTGTAGTTTTCAGAGTACAAGTGCAGTGTATGGTTTATTAAAAACTTAGGTGTTTCATCTTTTGAGCAATTTTAAATGTATTTTTTATTTTGGTATCCATGTATTCATTGATATTATATACAATCGATTTCTATGTTTGTCTTACATCCTGTTAAGATGATTAAATTCGATGAATGGTTGTGGGAGTTTTTTTGTTTTCATTCTTGGTTTTGGAAAGGGGAGGTTGTTTGTGTGGTTTTTGTTTTTGTTTTGGTTTTGTTTTGTTTTGTTTTTGTTTGTACTGGGGATTTAACCCAGGAGTTCTTAACTATTGAGTCACATCCCCAGCCCTTTTTATATTGAGACAGGTCTTGCTGAATTGCTTAGGGCCTTCCTAACCTGTTGAGGCTGACCTTGAACTTGGAATCCTCTTGCCTCAGCCTCTTCAATGACTGGGATTATAGGTGTGCAGCACCGTGCCCAGCTGTTTTCTATTTCTTGGTTTTCTATGTAGATTATGATGTGCAAATAAGGACAGCTTTCTTATCTATATGCATTTTATTTCCTTGCTTTATTGCACTGACTAGAACTTCAAGCACCATGTTGAATAAGAGTGGGCCAAAAGACATTCTTGCCTTGTTCTTGATCTTAAGAGGAAAAAAGAACTCAATCTTTCCCTTTGTTATTGTTTTTTCTATCTAACATTGTTTAGTAGTGAATTTCCTCAATTGGATAAGCAGCATCTGTACCCCCAATCCTGACAGTATTATCATGAAGCATTAAACACTTTAGTTCCCTTTATGTCCTTTACCTTCCCCAATTTGCAATAAATTGTCTTAAATATTCTACACACATGTAGAACCATATGAGCTAATATTCTAATTTTTTGTTTCAAGTAAATTGGAAAATTCAAGAGAAATAATACATTAAATTGACTCACTCTTACTCTTTAGATTCTTTACTCCTGATGTTCCAAGATTCCTTACTTGTCATCTTGTATACAGAATTCCTTTGAGCCATTCTTTCAGGATGGATCTGTTGGTGACAAATTCTTAGTTTCCCTTCACCTGAGAATGTCTTAATTTGGCCCCTTCATTCCTAAAGAATATTCTTGCTGTATGTAGAATTTTTAGATGACAGATCTTTTCTATGCTTGAAAAATATAGTGCCATTTCTTTCTGGCCTCCGGTTTCTGATGAGAAATCACTACCATTGAAATTGTTTTCCCTATAGACATCATTTCTCTCTTGTCGCTTTCTAGGATTTATTTTTTCTTCAATTTCCAGAAGTTTAACTATTTTTTTCTTAGAATGAACCTAAAGAAATCAGTGCTATTTGGAGTTTTCTGAGCTTCTTGAATATGTAGTTTTGTATCTTTGGCCAAATTTGTGGAATTTTCAGGCATTATTAAGTACATTTTTCTCCTTTCCATATGGGACACTAATGATATAGATGTTGGATATTTTTTATAGTCCCACAAATCCTGAGGCTCTGTTAAATTCTATTTGTTGGTTTCTACTGCATAATTTCTAACATTTACTTTAAAGCTTACTGATTCATTGTGCTTTTAAGACAATCCCCTGAGTTTTTAATTTTAATTTACTATATCTTTTAGTTCTAATATTTCCATTTGGTTCTTCTTTCTCTATTTTTTCATTTGTTTCAAATGAGTTCATAATTTCTCAATTGCTTTTTTTATCATGCTTAAATATCCGCAACATTTACCACCTTAGCCATTTGTAAGTGGTGTTAGGTACATTGATGCTGTTACTCATGCATCGCCACCATCCATCTCCAGAATTATTTTTATCTTCCAAAACAAACTCTACCTAGTAAACACTAAGTTCCCATCCCCCTCCTCCCAGACCTTCACAACCACCATTTTATTTCCTGACTTTCCACTTCATATCAGTGGAATAATACAATATTGGAGTGTATTTTTATGACAGGCTTATTTTTTAGCATAGTTGTCCTCCAGATTCAATATTCAGTCCAATGTATATCCCACATTTTGCTTATGCATTCATCTGTTGTGAAACCAACTCAATTGTTTATCATTTCTAGCCATTGTGAATAATGCTGCTATAAACAAAGATAAATAAATCTTTGGACCTTACTATCTATTTTTGAGTAGAAGCAGAATTACTGCCATGGTGGAGAGGAGTATGGTGCTGCAACATGTAGTAAGCCTATTTTTCATCTTTTGAAGACCCACCATACTCCTCTCCACCTTGGCAGTACCATTTCACATTCCTATCAAGAGTGTAGATGGACTCCAATTTCTTCACATCCTTGCCAGCACTTTTTAACAGTATCCATCCTCATGAGAGTGGAGTAGTAGTATCTCATTATGGTTTTAATTTGTATTTCCCAAATCAGTGATGTTGGGCATTTTTTGTGTGTTTATTGACCATTTGCATATCTTTGGAGAAATGTCTATTCAAGTCCTTAACTATACTAAAAAAAAAATGGGCAATTTGCCTTTTGTATTCTTTTTATGATGACTACATTAAACTCTATCAGGCAATTCTCACATCTCTATCATATTGGTAAGAGCATTTATTGTCTTTTTAGTTTGAGATCTTCTTGGAATGAAAATGATTTTTGATTAAATTCTGGACACTTGGGTATTATGTCATGAGACTCAGATCTTATTTAAGCCTTCTGTTCAGCTGGTTTCCTCTGACCCTGTTCGGGTAGGGGTACAGTTATGCTTGGTGGAGTCCAAGTTTCCACTTGGCCCTCATGAACACCTGAGAGGGAGAGCTCCCCATTGCTGTTGGGAAAAGGTAGTTCCCACAGGGCCCATTTGGGAGGAGAAGTAGTAGGACTAGCAGGCAAAATGGTCTTGAGTGCCCCAGATGGTCCCCAGTGCCATCATGAGGTAGAGGTGATGGTCAGAGGAGGCCTCATGGGTTGGAACTTTCACCATCACAGCAGTAGGGGAAGGAGTGTCTCAACAATCTCAGATGGACAGGGAAGTGTAGACTCCCACATGATTGCCACCGACCTTGTAGAGACTGGGGTTATTTAAAAAAAAAAAATGGTATATGAGAACTAGCTGCTAAAGGCAGAACTGGCCAAAAGACTGGAGAAAGAGGCAGGCAGACCTAGGATTAAAGCCTTAGGACATATGTCTTGGGTGGCAGCAAGACAGGAAATTCCTTGTACCATAAGGCAAGAGGAAGGTTTATACACTAAGCTAGGCAAAGGTGGCCCACAGCCAACTGGAATATGCCTGGCCTTTCTCAAACCATGAATATGTCCAACACCATTTAAGAAACAGTCTGGGCTTCAGTGACCAGTGCTAAAAACACTCAACTGACTATTTTAACTCTGCCCTATATGGTTTGGGTGACTGGCAGGCAAAATGGCAGTTAAAACCAAGACGACTGTAGTCCCATCAAGCTGAATCCCTATGGGCACCTGTTCGTTCCAGGCAGGAAAACTATTTCTACTCACTACTTTTCCTTCTTTGATACCAGTTTCAGGAGAAGGGGAGATTTTGGTCCCTCTTTTGAGTCTGGCCAAGGTTCCTCACTTGGCCTCTGCAGGCCTTCAGGGTTTGGATGGAGTAGAGTGGTTGTCTAATAGGGGTCCATCTAGGAATAGCTAAGCTATTCCTTCCCTGTTCCCGTGGTTATAGGAATGTAGTGTTGAGACCTCTTCTTTCCTGGACCTATTGGGTTTTCAATGTTGGAGTGCTTCAGCCTCAAATCTGGGATGAATAAGAAAAGTAAACCCTAGGAACCTCACCATTGCTTAAGTTCTGAGGTCTCTATCTGGTCCACCTCCTTATTTCTCCCTTTGAGTTGTCTTAGGTTCATTTTTCATATTATGGCCAGAGGGTGCAGTTGTACTTTGTGGAAGGAAAAGAAAAGAACGTCCATCTATTTCACCTATTCCATTAGAAGCCAAATTACTAATTAATTTAAGAAACATAAAATCTGAATAGGCTTACAACTATTTTTTTCTTCCGATCCATTTCAATAAGCCATGTGTTTTAGGACATTCTCTATTTTGTCTTCAAATTTATTAGCATAATTGTTCATAGCATTCTTTCACTCCAAAGTCCCCTGACATGTCTCCAGTTATCATTGTGTGGATCATTTGTTCCTCTTGCTCTTATTCTTTCTTTCCCACTCTTTGGCAAGTTTGTCTGTAATTCTTTTCAAAAGATCACTTTAGGTTTGATGCTCTACTATGTATTTTCCGTTTGACAGAATTAGATATTGCTGCAATAATGCAGCATCACATAGCACCAAGACTCAGTATTTAAACAAGCATTTCTAACTAAAGGTTGTGAGTCAGCTGCACTCAGCTGGGCTAGGCCAAAATGTGGGCTCAAGGCACCATATTGCAGGTCCTGTTTGGGTCTTTTCCTCCTTGGACTTGGGACATGGTCTTGTCTTGGTGAACAGCAGACATGCAAGAGACCAAGCTGAACTGCATAAGCACATGGAAGTCAAGTCCCCTGCTGCTATCAGATCTACCAGCATGTGACCACTGCCCTGTTCAATGGGGCAGGGAACTACTGTATTCCACCTGAGAACTTCACAGTATCCTCTATGCAGTATCTATCTGGGTCAAAGGTGCAGATGTATAAAGTAATCCTATGACCCAGTGAAGAACTGAGTCTAATAATGCAATCAGAATTGTTGATCTTATCTTCATTGTTCTCAATTACTTTGGACTCGAGTTCATCATTCAACTCAAGAAACTAATTTTTTCAGACTTGGAGTATATGAGGTTATAAATTTCTCTGGAAGTACTGCTTTAGCTATAACTCATGAGTTTCAGTATGTAGATTTTCATTATTCAAGATATTTCCTAGGGTTCCTTAAATTATCATCTTTGACCTGAAAACAACTTAGCAATGTTTCAAAATTTCTTAATGTATTTTTTATATTTGCATTATGCTTTCTAGCTTAACTGTACTTCAGACTACAAATACAAATACTAAAAGAACCAATACATAGATTATATTATCTGACTAATTTTCACAAAAGTCCCATGTATGTTTTAATTAGGTTTATATTTTAAAATCTGGAGGATAAGTTTCAGTATGTTCATTTTATCAGTTATTAACATCTTCCAAGGATTTATTTTTGTTGCTCTATCAAAACTTAAGTATGTTTAAAAAAAAAAAAAAACCTCTTCTGTTGCAGATGTTTTTGCTGTGTATTTTAAGACTCTTTTAAGTATGTAGTGTTTAGAAATGCTTTTTGCATAAGGTTTACTCCAGAATAAGATTTCAAGTCATAGAAAGATACAATGACATTTCTAAAGTCTTCATTTCCTTTTGAGATAGCTATACTTGCTTTGTTTCAGTTAGTATTTGCCTAGTAGTATCTTTTTTCCATTCTTTTATGTGTGACCTTTGTACTCTTTCATGCTTGGAGTAATTTATGAACAGTATACAGCTCATCTTTTAAATATAATCCAATTAGACAATCTGATATATTAAATGATTTAGCCCCTTGGTATTAATTATGATTATTGAATATATTTCTAGACTATTTGTGCCACCAAATTTTATCAATTATAAGACACATTTTAATATCTTTGAAATTAGAATGCTTACAAGTCATGTTGTAATTAATAGCTTTTCTCTTAGCATAAAAATTTAGGTATATTCTTGTCATCTCAGTCTGAAATATAGTATCTACCCTTTCTTATGTTTATTTCTTCCCCTCCACTCCTTGTCTTTATTAACTTATTTGGGCCTTCTTTTTTCCTCCTGAACTTGTTTGGAAGTTACACGTTCTGTCCATTTTAGGAATTGTTCCTAAAGTTGTAGCAGGCATGCTTCACTTATATTTTAAAGCTAATTAGTACCTCATTTGGATTCTTTCAAAAGCTGCCCTTCAAACAAAAACTTTGGAACTAGCATTTGGAAAACTGAAACAATGGGAAAGTGAGAACCCACCCAAGGAGCACTCAAGAGAAGGTTACTCTTGTGGGCAATTGAGGCACAAACTCCAGAGCAATCAAGAACAATGTGCCTAACAATTTTCCCAGCAGGGGATGAGGAAGTTGGGACATGGAATAGATCAATGAGTTGAAAATGCCCCTGGGTGTGAACTTTCCCCAAACTTCTAGGCTGCATCTGCTTAAGGTAGAGCAAGTTTTGAAAGGCATCCTTCATAGAAGAGTGGAGTATAAACAATAGCTGTGAGCTTGTTGATAATTCCTACCCCAAATGCCAGTGAACTTGGGTGGGCTGAGAGGATCTGGGTGCAGCACCAACAATATCTACTGCCATCAGTACCCCAATCTCCTTCGCACTCACTGAACATTTCACTGTGATCATCCATTCTACTTTATAAGCTTTTCAGTGTACATTTTATTTCTACTTTTTATAAGCAATGGTCACTTAGATTCAAATTCTTTCTTAATTTCCTTACCATTCCTTCTTGAGTTTCATTTCTTTTGATCTTCAGTATAAATTTCCCTCACCACATAAACTTTTTGGTTCCCAGGATCGGATAATGGATTTGTACAGTAAGATGGATTTGCAATAACATGTTCCACATTTCTATTTCATTCCTGAGTGGCAGATTGCAAATGTCATGAGTTTTCATAGAGAAGGATCTATATAGTTCACCAGGTTTTTTATTTTGTTTCTTTCTCAGTGAGAGGCTTGTAATTTTAGTCTGGTTTCTGAAGGTGACTTTTGTTCCTTATTCTCAAATGATAGCTTGATTGGGTATAAAATTGTATAGCTTCATTATTATTCTCAGCACTTAAAAAGCAGACTTCTAACCAACATTTATCATTCTAATTTGGCAATCTGTCATTTTTCTGGTTTTAAGATTTTTGTCCTTGTGTTTATCCTGCAAATAAGTGTCTAAATGTATATCTAGACAAAGAAAAATAAAAAGGTCTCCTGGGATTCTGCCAATACTTTTTGGGGGAGAAAATGAAAATAAAGTTTTTTCAGTGAAGTTAGTGGAGGCAAAACTAGCTGAAAGCTAGCTGGAGATTACAGAATTCAGATGCTTAAAGTCAAGTAATCAAAACTGAAAGATTGAAGTGTTACATGATGCTATCATTCAGACAGGAGACACCAATCCCATCTGAGGGTGTGCTACGGGGTCCCCTATAATCTGGATACGTCAAAAACTAGACTGGGAATGTGAATCTGTGCTATGGGAAGAATCACTTTGGATGTGGGACGCTCTGAGCCTGACAACTCTCTACCAAATCTCTCTATCCAATAAGAAACTCCAACTTGCTTCTGGTGAAAATCATATCGTCCTTGTGAATTCTCTCAATAACCTAAAGTTAAAGTAAAGCTTAATGGGTTAAGTATCTCTTAACCCCAGAACTGTAGAAATTATGATGCATATCAAACCCATGGCATTAATTAGCTTGTGTTGCATTCAAGATAATCTCTGCAATCTTCGGTACTTAAAATGCTTGTAAAATATAATTGAATTTGGCATATTAAAGTAAATGACAGATTGGCCTGTGATTCCAAATTAAATGTATGCTTGATTTGAAGTTGAATGATATAAGAGGAAGTGATTTAATTTATAATCACTCTTAAAATGGTTAAGAGAACTTATTAAAGAGTTGCTTAATAACATGGGAAGGATTAGTTTCTTAGAATGTGTAAACTCAATAAACTTGTGACTCTAACTTTGTAAAGAAAAATTGAATATTAAATTTACAAATGTTTTTAAAAGTGTTTAAAGGGAATTGGTCCGTTCAACTCAAGTTTACTAACATTAATCAAAATCAAGTTCCCTTAAGTAATCAGTCCAATTTTTATTAAAGGCTCCCTGAAAATAATTGATATAAAATTTACTGGGTTTCAAATCCCATAATAAAATGTGAGATAAATTTACGAATTAAGGAAATCTGTATTTTTAAAATCTGTATTTAATTTATGATGTTAATAAAATTGAAATCAAACCCAAACAAATGATCTTCCCTGTGCATAAAAGATGCCCTTGAACATCAAAAATGTCATAGAAGCCAAATCTAAGGACCCATGTTCTTTTTCAATGTAATGTCCTGCTGATTCTTTGCTCCTTGAACCTTCTGAAATTCTCACTGGATGTAATGGAACCACTTCACTCTGTCCTTCCTTCCTGGCCCCTTTTTTTGTTTTTGTCATTGTTGGTTTTTTCCTTACCCAGATTATAGCACAGAGAAAAAACTTTTAAAGTTATCTCTTCCCATTCTCCATTCCATCCTTATGTGGATCTGATTAATCCATCCACCAGGAATTTTTTTATTCCAGTGGTTCATCAGACACAAATTTTGTGCATCTCCTCAAACTGCCTTCCTTTTCTCAAAATCCATCCTACCTCCAAAAACTCCAGCTACAGTGAGTAGGCACTCTTGCTTTTGCTGACTAAGCTCCCTGGTCTGGCTAGAGGCCTTCCATTACAAGACCCTTGCGTCTCACAGGACTTGCCTGTCTCTACCACATTACTCCTCTACCTCTGGGTTTCCTGAGTGACAAAGGAGGAATAAACTGACATTTATAGGTCAGCTATCCTTTGAGAGTAATTTGCAGAATGGAAAATGTGAAACAGGAGGAAACTAAGCAGATAAATTGCCCCTTCCTGGGCTGGGGATATAGCTTAGTTGGTAGTGTGCTTGCCTTGTAAGCACAAAGCCCTGGGTTCAATCCCCAGCACCGCAACAACAACAAAAAATTTTCCTTCTCCCTTCCTATCAGAGGTGGTGTTTCTTTTTGAAAACTTTTCAGAAAAGCCCTAAGCAAACATGCCTGCTAAGTGACCAGCTGTTTCTTCATGGCTGTAGCCATGACACATGATGGCATATTGCTTCACATCTTTCCCTGTTCTGCTTGCTCTTTTATTCTCTCCTGGAGTTAGTTGCAAGCCCAGTAAGATGAAAATGAGGAAGAAAACGTCAGCATCTTAATCCTGTCTCAGGCTCTGCTGAATGTAGAACCTTCTATAAGAGGATCTTCAAAACCCATCTGATTCTTTTTGAGAAATTTGGAGTTTTATAAAACCTAAGGTCATTTAATATAGCTATGAATCACATCGAATTTTCAGAAAAATAATCGTCCTTCATATTGATAACCTAGCCTTGCTGTCTGCATTGCTAATTTTTACTCATGGTAGATTCTTTTCCTTGTATGTTCTGTGATTTTTGGATTATAAATTTATCCTCAGAGCTGTATTGAAGGGAACCCTGGAAATCCTGAGCTGAGGCTTTGTCCCTCCAGAGAGGATTTGCATTCACTTTGTCACAGATCTTACCAGCTTAGGAGTTCTTAGTCACACAAATGGTAAATGCCAAACTCTGCTGCCTTCAGGGAAAGCAGGTGTCTCAGGGCGTCCTCTGTCATTGTCCAGATACAAGTGAAGCCCAGCAGGCTTGATATCCCTCTTTGCTGATGGGATAATTTTGGTTTTGGTTCCTACCCTTTTTCTCAAAAAGTTCTTTGACAGCTCTCAGCTTTATGTGCAAATGCTTCATTGGGGCCTCTGAAGCAGACAATCCCTCCAAGGACAGCTGAAGAAAAATGCAAGACAAGTGCTCTGGGTTTTTGCTCCCTCTCCATTTTGGTCACTAGGATTTATATTTTCTTATAACTCAGTCATGCCTTTAGAAGACTATTTTTTATATTTAATCATACTTTAATGGTATTTTTAATGAAGAGTTTTGGATTATCTAATCTATAATGCTCAAAATGGAACACAAGGTCTTCAGTAGTAGGAATAACTGAAATGGATTGAGTTATTACCATTTGTCAAGCACTATCAAGCATATTAAATGAATTAACTCATGTATTCTTTCAATAACTGTGAGATGGGTGCCGTTACAATCCCCACTATATCAGTCTGGGTTCTCCAAAACATAGGTGCCATGGATAGAATTGTTGTCCAAGGGTTTTATTTAGGGAAATGACTGGAAAAGAAAATAGGGGAGAAGTTGGGAAAGGCTGGGAGGGTCTTCAGACCTAACCTAGTCTGAGTGAAGGAGAAACAAAAGGGTATGTTGTAATAAAGTTAGGCAAAGTTGCTCTATGTCTTGAAGCCAAAGTGGCCTGACAAGAGTCCCATGTCTCCCAGGAGCAAGTCTGCCCTGGTGTGCATGACGGATGGCTCACTGAGGTCCGTGTGTTGCAGAGCAAGAGCATCTGTGGAGCCAAAGCAACCGCAGATGTCCGCAGTTACTGGTTCTTAAATCCACCCAAGAAGGATTAGAGATGAATTGCATATAACAGGCACAAGTTCATTAGATATAGGAAAAACAGACACTCCTGGGAGAAAAAGGGAGAGTGATCTCTCAGGGAGTGGGAGAGCCTGCCCTTCCTGCGCTCCTCTTTAATTGGAGGTCCCAGGGAAGTTTCCAGAGAATCCCACCCATGTCCACCTCTTGACATTTAACTGACAGCCGGATTGCAGGTAGGACAGACTACCTTGAACAGAGGCCCTCGTGTCAAAAGTCATCAGGGGATGATTTGGTAGGAGGAGGGTTCTCTTCCCACAGTCTAATCTCTTATAACAGATCCCCATTGACTGAACCCATCAGAAAATCAAGAACACTGACACAGCCCATCCTGGACAGCCTGTGATACAGCAAACAGGAGGACAGCTCATCTGCATGAGGACAGGAGAGAGATGGCAAACATGTAGACTTCTGTGCTTCCTTCTGTCTTTTTCCTTCTCCTTTGGTACTTGATGTGATGGTGGGAGCAGCAGTTATTTTCAACCTTGAGGCAAACTTGTAGGTAAATGTAGGTGAAAGCAAGATGCTAAGGGTAGCACAGAAAAAATTTAGTAAAAGCCTGAGTATTAATAACTGAACAGTGACATCAGCCATGCCAGGGCCACCCAGACTTCCTGTATGTGACAAACACCAATTTTTTTTTAACTAAGGTCACTGTTTTTCAGATGGCTTTTATTTATAGCTATTACAGTTCTTGATACTCCCCTACTCTGAATTTATCTTCATTGCCCCTACCCTGGACTATTATCATTTCATCCTAGATGACAGATAGCCTTTTGCTCCTCCCCCTTCTTTCATCTCTGCCTTCTTTCCAGAATAATCTTAAATACTGGTTCCCCTGGGGAGGGGAACTTGGTGTCTGTGGATCAGGAGTTGGAGAAAACTTAATTTTCCCTGCATTTTGTTTTACATTTTGGATTTCATACCAGATATACATGTCACCTAAAATAATTGAAAGGGTAGTTACTCTCTAAAATTTCAAACACTAATTATTCTATCTCTCACTTTCCTCCACAAGACTTTCAGGAGGGTATTTGAAATCCAGCTTCCCCAAGTAGTGCTACCCCATCACTTAGATGAGCATTTTTCACATTTCAATAACTCTGTTGTGGACAGAGTGGGCCAATCACTACTGGCCAGGAGGCTGCTGTTACACAGTAGTTGCCCTCCCTCACCAGCTCTCATTCAGATGGTCTTTAAGTGGTTTGACCAAAATGTTGGGGGCTTGTGGTTGTCCAGCATGTCACCAGAAATGAGTGTTGTCTGCAAATATTTTTTTGACATCTTTTAGATCAATAAATTACATCAAAACTTACAGAATGAGCATCAGATGATTGGACAGAAAACTTCAGAAACAGTAATGGAAAACTTTTAAGAACCTCGCCAAGGCTCCTGGTAAACCCAGAGGATGCCAGACTCTGCAACAACCAATGTCAACTCCCCCTTGAGATGGTTCAGAGAACTTAGGTTCTTTGGGGAAATTTTAGTAATAACTTAGCAATGTTTAAAAATGTAAGCCAGGTGTAGCAGGGTATAATTTATATATAGTGAAGTCCATCCATTTTAGATCCAAATTTCTATAAATTGTTAAAAATGTCCAGAGTCATAGATCGACCATGAAAATGTAAGTTTCCTTATGCCCTTGGTAGTCATTCCCCTACTCACACCAATCTATTTTCTATCTTCATTGTTTTAACTTTTCTGTAATGTCATTGTGTTAGCAGGCTTTCTGTCACTGTAACCAAATTACCTGACAAGAACAACTTAGAGGAAGAAAGATTGATCTAGGCTCATAGTCTCAGAGGTCGAATCTGTGGTCAGCTGTTTTCAAGGCAGAAACATCATCCAGCCAGGAAGCAGAGGGAGGAAGGCCAGGAAAAATGAATCCTCCAGAACATGCCCTTAGAGATCTACTTCCACCAACTAGTCCCCGTTCCCAGTAGTTCATTCAGCTATCAGTGGATGAATCCACTGAAGAAGTCGGAGTCCCTGTGTTCCAATCATTGCCTAAAAGCCCCACCTCTGAATCTTGCTGTACTGAGGACCACACCTTCCACACATGAGCTTTGGGGCACATTCTGAACCCAAACCATGACAGTCATGCAGCTTTTTGAGTCTGCCCTCTATCACCTAGATGAAAGTTGTTGCATTTATCTTGGTTCATTCCTTGGTATTTTTTATTATAGACATACCATGATTTGTTTGCCCATTCATGGTAGAACACTGGGATTATTTGTAATTGGCAAAAACTACAAACAAGGTTATAAATATTGAGGCATAGGTTTTTGTGTGAATATGTAGTTTCCTTTCTCATGACCATACACTTAGGAGTAGGATTGCTGGGCCATATGGTAAATGTACTTTTAACTTTTTAAGAAATTGGTAGGCTATTTTCCACAGTGTCTGCACCATTTTAAATTCCCACCAGTGATGAGTGAAAATTCCAGGTACTCTGAAACCTCACCAGCTCTTGGTGTGGTCAGCTTTTAAAAATTAGTCACTATTAGTTTGTAGTAGTAGTACATGGTGTTCCTATTTTAATCATGCATATTTCCAGGATAAGGTGTGATCATTCGATGCACACATACATTAGGTTTCTTAGCATTTTTATCTTAGTTTTAACATTTTTGATTAACAGGTAATAGTTGTACATATTTATGGACTAGAGTAATACTTCAATACATGTATACAATGCATACTGATGTAAATTAGGGTGATTAGCATTTCTCTCATTTTGTTTGGAATCTACAAATTCCTCTCCTAGTTATTTATAAAGTACACAACAGGCTGTTGTGAATTACTCATCCCAATGTGCTGCAGAACACCTGCACTTTTTTCTGTAAAGCTGGGTTTTGGTATCCGTTATCCACCCTCTTCTCTTTGCCCCATTTTTTTGTGATTTTAATTTGCTTTCTGAACTAATCACACTGATCATCTTTTTCATTGGTCTCTTTGCTACCCATATATCTTCTCTGATGGAATTTCCAAATCATTTTTTTACTGGGTGGCTTATGTTGCTGTTATTGTTACGAGAGCTCTTTATATATTCTGAGTATCCTTGATCTCATACGTGCTTGGCAAACAGCACCTCTCATTCTAAGTTTTTCTTAAGATGTCTTTCAAAAAACAGATACTTAAATTTTACGAAGTCCAACTTCTCAGGTTGTTTCTTTTATGGGGCATACTTTTTGTGTTCTGTCGATGAAATCACTGCCTAACCCAAGGTCACAAAGATTTTCTCCAGTTTTCCTGTAGAAGTTTTATGGGATTTGATATTTACGACTAGGCTGATATTCCATCTCTATTTAATTTCTGAATGGTACAAAGGATGGGTTAATGTCCAATTCTTTCATTACTGTTTGCTGAAAAGAGTGTCCCTTTATTGAAAATCAATTGACCGTGTAAGTGTGGGTCTATTTTCTATTCTGTTCCATTGATCTTATTCTCTTCCTCGTCCATGCTATCTCAATTTCTGGAGCTTTAAAGTAAAGCCAAAAATCATGTAGAGTGTGTCTTCCAACTTGATTTTTCAAAACTGTTTTTTACTATTTTTGTTGCTTTGCTTTCTTTATAAATTTTAGACTTGGCTCTTCTATGTCTAAAAAATCTGCTAGGAATTTAGGGATTCTGTTCAATTTAAAAAATCAATTTGGAAAAAAATTGACATCTTAGCAATATTGAGTCTTCCAATCTATGAACACTATATAGTTCTTCATTTATTTAGGTCTTTGATTTCTGTTTTTTATAGTTGTGAGCATAAATCTTCTACATGATATATTTTATTTATCTCTAAATACTTCATGGAACTTTGGGTGATATTGTGCATGACATTTCTTTCCAAATGCATGATTGTTCCTTGCCAGCACATTGAAATAACCTATTTGTAAATTCACCTTGTATTCTGCAACCAGGATGAACTTAACAGTAGCTTTTTTATATTCTTTGGGACTGTCTATGTGAATGTCTGCCAATGGTTTTTCTTTCTCTCCAATATGTTCTTTTTCTCTTGCCTTATTGTGCTGGCTAGACTCTCCAGTATCATGTTGAACAGGAATAGTTTTTTCTTGTGTGTACACAAGGTTGATATACAGTATATCTATCTAAAGAATAAGAGGTCTTTCAAAAGATACCATTAAAAACCACAATAGCAAGACAACATTTTGTCATACTTTATTTGGTAGCTTTTTCCTTTTTCAGTGTCTTAATTATTAAAAGAGCTCTTTCATTAAATATACAATAAAAAACAGAATAACAGAGCATTTAGTCATAATTGGTAGCTTTTTTTGTTCTTAGTGACACCTAAAATAATGCCACCTTTTATTCCGAGGTGGTGGATACAATGAGATCTTGTAATCTTAACCGTGGCCAAGTTGCTTATTCATAGACTATGATGTGAATACTGGAATTACACCATGTGGAGGCCCTCAATCAGGTTACATGTACTTAGGGACTTCAAAGTTAATGCCATTACCCTTACATCATTTTATTTAGCTGAAGCAAGGGGTTTCAAATTAAGACTAAAACAAGTCTGTTTGGGATCTCAAAGGTTAGAACTGGATGGCTAGCCAGAGACATTTATTAGGTTTGACCATAATAAATTTAAACAGGTAATTCTCAAACTGAAAGATTTGAGGTTTCACCATATTTACAAGCTAAGAAGTTAACCAGTCAGGTTGTTGGATGCTTCCAGAAGGCATAAGCTGGGGCAAGAGAGAAAGGACATTATCACTTAGAGCAGGTAGCATGAGTTTGTTGGATCTGTTCCTGATGCCAACCAATGCCACAGGGCAGTGTGAGGCTGGTAGCAGTAGAAGGTGAGCATACAGCAGGTTTGTGAGGCACCAAGAAGCCCCAACCTTTGAAAACCTGAATCCTTAAAGGGGTTGCAGAGAAGCCTGCCTAACCATTGCCTCACTGAAAAATTACCTTTATTACCCTGGACAGCAAACTTTACAACAATGGTCTTGGGAGGTGGAGGGCAGACAAGCATGAAAAGGATGCTGCAAGGATGAGACCCATAGAGAATTGCATCCCAGCAGAAATAGCATCAATGGGCCACTGGGAAACGTGACCCTCCGTAGAGCATCCTGCGTGTTCTGCAGTGCGTCCCCACTGTGGCAGTCTGCCTGTATGTTCAACAAGGCTGCTGCTTTTCCCCATGTGTTTTATTGGTGCACTAATGGTGGGGTTTGTGACATATTGTTACACTGTGTGCATGTACAAATATGTATTGACCAATATCACTCCCCAGCACTTCCCCCCCAACTTCTCTCCTCCCACCCCCTGGTGCCTTTCCTTTTGCCTATTGATCTCCCTTTCATTTTCATGAGAATCTCCCCCACAACCTTTTCCTATTTTCTCTCTAGATTCCACATATGAGAGAAAAAAATACAACCCTTGACCTTCTGCAATTCCACAGACCTGCCTTTGTCTAGATTCAGTGTGACTCCATTTCACAATCCTCTTTGCACTCCGTTTGGTGTGGGATCTGACAGTGAAGCAGATGGAAGTGGCTTTGCCCTATCCAGGTGAATCTGCCCACACAACCCTCTGTATCTCCTTCCTCTCCCCACCCCTTTCCCACTCTGCCTAAATACAGATTCCTTAAAGATGGTGGAATCACATGGAGATGGAGTCCCTGAGTAGTTGCATGAACAGGTTCTACCCCTCCTACCCCTCCCACCCCGATAAGCACCAAACATGTTGGAAATGAAAGGTAAGCCTCAGTCAGGCTTCACCAGTTACAGTAGCTTGTCTTTCATGCCAGCCTTCATGCTACCATACGCCAGGTTTAAAGGTCTCTCCCCACTATATGGGGCATAAGTGGAGCACAAGTTTATCTGTTGTTTTTTATGGTCCTATTATATATTAACACAAGAGATTGCACTGTATTTTCTATGTATCTGGTGTGATCTGTCATTTTGAAGGCTCAGGGCAGCACCACCTACCAGTGCAGGTAGCACATGCATCTAAACTAACACTGGGAGGAAGTGGCAGGGTGGACTCTTCCACTTGGCAGAGTAGGTCTTGGTCACTAACTTAGGGGAAGATAAACAAGGGAAATCATGTCTGCTCTGTTTTTATTAGCATCTTTGAAATATCCACTGACTCTCCTAGAAATAAGTTGGAGGTTAATTCAGCCCACAGAAGTGATTAGTCCCCTTAGTGGACAAAGTTAGGTAAAAGGGACTTGAGGGACCCTGGCTACATGATCCTCCCCCTTAACCCTTTGTGTATTTTAATGGGTCAAATCCTTCTCAATGTATTTTTTTTTATTTAAATTTTATGGAAACATGCTCCTTTGCTTAAGGTATTAACGTCACTGCTTAAATGCTCCAAAACTTCTTCAGTGGTTTCAACACAGGCCACATGCCTGGCCAAGCCTAAGATATTTACAAGAACTAGAGTCCACCTCAATTTTTGTATACGATACAAAATTTTCTGTTTAGACCTTGATGGAAAAGATTGCTAACCCCTGGTACAGAGTCCTTTATTACACTCTTTGTACAAATGTCAAAACTGAGGCTCAGCTGATTTAGATCACTGGATTCAATTCATCAAGCTTGGAAGTGGTTGAGCAAATCATTCAACCCAGGACTTAAGATTCCTTTAGCCTGCTTATTATGTAGAAATCTTGTGCATATACCCCTAGCCTGGAGTAAGAGTTTGGTTGTAAAGTAAGTGTTAGAACATACCTATTCCTACATCCTCCCATTCTTTGCTGTCCTAAGAACCAAGGTGGCCTGACACATCTTCGAAAGAAAAGGACAAAATAACCAAACCCTTTTGCAGATCCCCTGACTGAAAGAAAACTGAAGTTTCAATTGTTAGGATTCCATTTCAAAAGCAAGAGGGTAGGTGTCCAGTAGCCCCCAATAGCCCTTTGACTTGGAGCTCAGCTGAACTGACATCTGGGGGAAAAGACAGGCAGGGAAAATAACAGGGAATGTCTCAGATTTCTGAGGCTGGTGTGGATTTTCTGGAGTTTATTTGTTGCTGTCAAGCCCTCTATAACTTGCCATGCATGTGTGGCACTGTCTTCATACAGAAAATGGAACCCAGGGAACCCCTTTCCATCAGTGTCCCTCTGAGTTTTATATGGAGGTATTTTATCCTTCTCCTTTCTCAATTGCTTTCTCTTGCTCTCCAGTTCACGGAGCCTCGCATGCTGGCTCATGTGTATGCATCCAGGCATCTCTGCCTCCCCATCAGCCATCTGAGCTCATCTGAACATTCAGTCTCTGAACCCACTCCACTTTATCTATCAGCTCCCTTCCAAATTCTCCTCTTCTTCCATCCATCACTTCAAACACTCTATTACCCTCGACTTGAATCTTGCCCAGTTCTCCTTACAGAGTGTGTACCTGGAAAACCTCCAACTTCGGATCAATCTAATCACTCACTCTCCCCTCCCACTGCAGCCTACTGGGACTGCTGGAGTCGATCATAAAGCAAGGAGGCTTGGAACCACTACAGATTGCTCTATTGCATGCTCAACAGAAGATTTCCTTCACAATCACACCTTAGCAAATTTTCTGACATTGCTACTTGCATGATACTTAGATTTGAGAGGGGACATCTGTGAGTCGACTTCTAGCATCCATTCCCCCTTTCCTTCCCAATGGCATGAGGTTTTCTTTGAAGGAAGTGCCCTTTTCCCTTTCTCAGTGAGATTGTTGGTAAGTTTGGGTACTCAGTGCTGATTGGCTCTCCCGTTTCTCTGGCAGCAGTGAACATGCATCATGGAAGAGAACATCACCCAGTCAGGCCATGAGACAAGAGGAGACAAATGAAGGAGTTTCTGAGAAACAAGCATCTTCTCTCTTCTGCAGGATCCCTAGGGGATACTATCCCTCTGGGTGTCACAGTGTGGGTATACGCAGCTGAACCCAAGGATTGGGACAGGACAAGAGAATCACAGGTAGCAGAGTCTGATCCACAGGCTCAGGACATCATCCTGACTTTGTTGACACCTAGGTCTATCCTCAGACTTTTAAGAATATCAACTGTTTTTCTAAAATCAGTTTGTGTTAAGCTCTCCATTGCTTAAATCCTGATAATCTGCTGAGGTCCAGCCTTAGCAGGGGTCCTGTTGCAGCTTGGTGGGGGGAAGGCGTTGGCAACAGGAATAAAGCGACACAGACTCGAAGATCTGAGGCTTAGTTGTAACTTTACTGCTTCATGGCTTAGTTCTAAGCAAGTTTCACATCTTAGTTCCTACTTTACTGTTTCACACACAATTTAACTATTTTCGTTCACCTTGAGTACAATCTCTTGAGCTTACATGAAAGGGAAAACGTTGCAAGCTCTGAGCGAATCTAATGAGCATAAGTATAATCAAAATAAGATAACTTCTCCTATTCCTCTAAGAAAAACATCACAAAAACCTTTAATTGGTTTTGGTTTTCACCTTACTAGGAATAAGAGTCCATTCTCATAAGTTATATAGGGTTTAGCACATCATGGTTTCAAGTTGAGTCAAGAATAAGTCATATCAATCAAGCACACTTGGCATCTCTCTCAAAGACAGCACAGTGCCCTTAGATCTATCTATTGTATATAAAGTGGAACTTCTTTTTGTTAAACAACCTCTAAGAAAAGCACTTCTTATTTCCTATTAGAACTTCTGTCTAAAGGAAAGGGAGACCTATATCTAGGGGCTTTAAAGGTTTTTCTCTAGGGGAAGGTCATAGTTTCCCATGTAATCCAGGTGTGGTCTCTGAACTGTGAAAACAGTTTCACTAAGCGGGGGGCAATCCTGCTTTGGGTTAAAGCAGCCAGGCAGTCTGACTGCGGTAAGCTAACTGAGAGCAGTGGACAATAACTCTTGTTGATCTGACCCACAGCATTTTTTCTGTTACTTAAAATAATATTACATATAAAATCAATTAAGGCTTGAGCAGTGTTATTTTTATGTTCCAAATCACTTAATGTCTGATTTTTTTAACGAAATCTTTAAATGTAAACATACAATAAGAAATAACACACAAGGAGGAGCATGCCACGTCCACATATCCCAGAAGATTAGGCCATGCAAGAATCTTCATTCCCAGTGGAACCGTGTCAAGCACTGAGGGGAATAGTGGTGGGCATGGCATTAATCCATTCTAAAATTTTATTTTCATCCTTGAATCCCCTTTTTTGCCTACATCCTCAGCAAATAATTTTGCCTTCCCCTCAAAGAGGAAATGCAAGACATCTAGCAGGAACTCCAACTTAATTTCCTGATGCCTTTTAGAATCTGAACCTATCTTCCTCCTTCATCTAGTCTTTCCCCTCTACTGACTTAAAAACTGGGCATATTGTATAGCTTTCCCTTTGATTTCAGTTAGTGCTTACAATGTAAAACAGTCCATAAGTGCTCTCAATCCTGCCTCATTGCTCTTTACTCCTCTGCACAATTTCTTGGGATGGAAATGTCCTACCACAAAGACTTCAGCTGGTGGATATACTTGGGACTGTTCTAGGATTTGTAACTCATTAAGCAATTAAATGTAGGAGTTGCTCAAAACAGTCCTGGGTGGAAGACATGGATTGAAGCATCACCCCTGTGTATCATCACAGCCACTGAATTTGGTGGGACCTTCCAGCAAGTGCAGGGGGTGAGAATGGAAGAGGGTTATGGTGAAGTTTTGGGGACCATGGACACTTAATGAAGTGGAGAGGGCCTCTTTGAATGAGACCATGACAGAAAGCTCAGTGGTGAGAAACTAGGGAAGACATCTGTCTCAGAAGTAAAGGGAGGAGCATGTTTCCCGGAAGAAAATGGTTGGTTGACTGCTACCAAAAGATCAAATAAGATAGAACAATATCATTGGACTTGGAGTTTCAGAGTGACAGCTCCTGTGGTCATTGGTGGGTAGGAGAGTACATGGGAGGTAAGAGTGCAAGTGTAGGCTATATTTTTCTTCCCATTCAATTGTTTGCTTTGGGAGAAATCCAAACTGATTCTAGACAGGTACTTGAGTCCTGCTACTTTGTGGGAAAGAAATGCTAGAATCATAGGTGGAGTAGATGAGGGAGGGAGGGGAAAAGGCAGCAAGAAGGCACTGACCAACAAGATGCTTTTTACCGTGAGGTCTTAATTTTTCTGGTCCCCCTGAGAAACGATGAAGCTGTACCATGTACCCACCATCTGCCATGCCCTGTTGGTTGCAGGCTGCCTCTGCAGGCATGCCCTCCACCAGCACTCACCCCTTGTGCTTACAAGGCAAGTTCTTGTGTGGAAGAAAACCTTCAGAGTGCAGAAGGGAGGACTAGCCTTGCTGTGGAGAGCCATCACCTCCATGAACTCCAGAGGTTCAGGGGTATGGTGTTAACTGGGTGCATGCCACATAAACCCCACCCAGGACCCCTTCATTCCTTCACTAAGTCACAAGGCTAAGGTCAAGGAAGAGGCCTTTAGAAAGGCCCCTCAAGGAGATAAGAGCTAGAGATTTTCAGCATAATAAAGTAGAGGGGAACGCAATGTACCAACAGTAGTCCTTGCAGAATGACAGAGATAGGACTGGTCCAATTGACTTGTAGATAAGCTTTACTCAGCTTCACTCTCTCTTCCTGAAATGGAGGCCAGAATCAGAGGTGAGAACAGGGAGAGGTGTAGAAGTTATCACAGAGTTGCCCTTTGACCTTCGGTTGCAGAAGCTGGGGAGGGCCACAGTCAACACCTGGTGAGGTCAGACATTTTTTCTTTCCATGACTAAGCCATTTTCTCTGTATTAAAACAGAACTCAACATCTCGCTCTTTCTTTTCCTGCAGGCACCTGTATCAGCATTGTTCCTCCACACTTACCAATCATGGACCATGTCGGGGAGAATCGTCCGGAAAGTGAACAATGACTCTTGGGCCCAGCCAGGAAATGACAGAGTCTAGAACTGCCAGTCTTGTAAAAAGTGTGCATATTTGAGGTTTATAACATGTTAGGACACAGATAGTGAATGGTTAATATAGTGAAGCAGATTAATATATCAATCATTTCTGTTATTCCTTCAGTACATGACAAGGTGAGAAGAGCAGCTAAAACCAACCACTTTATTTTTGGCAATACTGGGCATTGAATCCAAGTTCTCACATATGCTAAACAAGCTATAGCTACTGCCCCTAAAATTGACGTATTCTAAAAATGCCTAATAAAATTTTATTACCTTTTGGTTCTCATGTTGCAATGAATTCTGAAAACTTGCTCATCCTCCCTATATTATTTTGTATCCTTTGATCTACATCTACCCATTTCCTCTTTGCTGCTCCCAAAAATTCATTCTCCATCTCTGTAGTTGATTTATTTTTAATGATTCAACATATAAGTGAGATCATGTGATATTTCTTTTCATGTCTGACTTGAACAAAACCTGGAAAGAAGATGAACCAGCAGGCAGAGATTCCTTTCCTCTCTCCCAACGGCCAAGGGTGCTATTGGCCCCTTTTACTATGAAGAAACCAAGGCATAAAGGGACACATTCCCTTGTCAGAGCCACACACCTGGTAAGTGTTGGAGAGGGTATCGGATCCTGGGCATCCTGGCTTCAGAGTTAATGCTTGTAACCACTGCACTATGCTCCCCCTCCACCTTGGAAGGGTTGCAAGCTCCCTGGGCCACTGAGCCTCTCTAGGAGTGAGGAGCCTTCTGGAAGCACAAATGGTTTTCCTCTAAGTGCCCCCCCTTTATGCACATCAGGCCTGGTCAGTCTCTGTAGCCAGGTAATCTGTACTTGGGTGGAGACCTCTTCCTCTGAGCCAGGCTTGCATTATCTTTCTTGTGGTGATAAAGAAGGTAATGTGTTTGTCAGACACTGCCCAGATAGGACACCATTCCCAGCCATATGGGATAGTACAGCCAGGTCCAAGTACTGCTGTCCAGCCCTTACAACTAAGCACGGTGAGGGTCAGCCCCAGACATTTGCATGGTCATGGCATTGAGTCCCTAGGACTCGCCACACCATGCCTGTGTGGTTCCAGGAAGGATTTAAGACTGCATGGCATCAATTATCCATACTGAGGAAGTTGAGTTCATAATGATTTTTTATAAAATCATTCCTTAATAGACAAATGGTTTTTAAATGATAGTATTTCTGCATTAACTATCAAATCACATCTTGAACCTACCTGTGCCTGTAAGTTGGAACTAATATTTAAGTAAATTCAACTGTGATCACTTCTTAATTGATCTTGGCTTTTGTGCCAGTCCTGTGAGGACCCAGAGGACACACTCAAACTGGGAAGAGATTCTTCCAGAGAGCAGCTCCTACACCAGTTCACATCTCTATATTCTTCCCGCATGATGTGGCCATCACTGTCCAAGTGGTCCATGTGGAACACAAATCTCAGCTTCTGAGACAGCTCCACCTGCTCCTCGCCCCTGGTGCTGTCAGTGGGCACAAGGTAGGACATGAAGATCAGGAAGTCCTTGAAATGGGGCTCATCAGCTAGGCCGCTGAGCTCCTTGCACACCTTCCTGTTAAAGAAGGCACAGGTGATTTGGGATTGGACTGGGCTGAGCTCCAGGTTGGATGTTGTTGAAGATCTTACAAATGGTGAGCTAGTATCCACTCAGATGCTTAAACCTCCAGTGGAGCTTCTCCACCTGGAGAAGCTGGTCTTGCCCTCGAGTTTGTGCACCTCCTTGGGTACTGAATGGGCAGCACCAGTGGTGCATGGCCAGCCAGGGCACACTGCCCTCACAGTCCCTGCTGGCCTGGGCTGTGCAGCGGCTGCTGGGACCTAGAGTCCTCGGTAGGTCATGGTGGGTCCCATCACGAGGACAGCTCTGAGCCACAGGCCCAGGAGGACCATCTTGACAGAAGCAATAACAGCAATTGAGACACAGGCACCCAAAGAAAAAGCCTTGAGCCTGATATCCCCATATCTCTTCTCCCCCCTCTGGTCTCTTGCCAGGTGTCCCTACTATACCAATTCGGAAGCCATGGGATATAATTCATCCCTGCAGGGTAGCCTTCTGAGCCCAGAGCAACGTGCAGAAGCTAGCCCCATGGCCAAAGCACTCTGACTTGTAGCATCGAGGTGTTTCACAGTGTAGGGTCTGCCCCCATCCACCAGTCTTCATAGGGGAAAAAGTCTTCCAGGTCAAGACCTGCCCCTCCCCCCGACCCCCAAAAAGAAAAAACAACTGTAGACCTTG
>JAJEJO010001755.1:131950-155084 GCA_020662805.1 Glaucomys volans
CCCCCCCACCCCCAAAAAGAAAAAACAACTGTAGACCTTGATCTTCCCTGGAGAGATAACTAGAACTAGAAAAGTAAACTTTTTGCTGATAAAAACAAGTTTATCTTTAACTCCCTTTGGCTCAGTTTTGTATTACTGAGTCCATAGTCCTCCAGATGTAATTCCAGAATCCAAACAACTTCTGAAAAGTGAAAGTTTTCCAAACTTCAATGGTCAGCATGACATGACCTTCTGATATGAACTATGTGTAACCATTATCTATACCACCTGGTGTGAATGTTTTCTTCCAGAAGATTTACTTGACTACTGGAGGCTTCTCAAGCCCCTGTCGCAAGTACCGTATCCATCCACTTTCACATATATATTCAATATGTACAATATTCAGTATGATTTTTCAGAACTCAAACACTTCTAAATTCTAAAACTTTATCTCAGTCCCTTGGCCTTCATATAAGAAATGTTGAACTGTGCTCTAACTCACTCCAGCTCCATAATATTCTTTAATTTTAAAAAGATAGGTGATATTCTACATTTAGATTAATAGAATTCATTTACCTAAAACTTGGCTTTGGCACTGATAAAACAAAGTTTACAACTCAACCTTAGTTTTCTAGGTATTTTTGTCCCTCTTGACTATTAGGTGACATTGTGGAAGACAATAGCATTCTGTGCTGAACAGCAGGAAAGATGGGAGCCAAAGGGACTATTTGCAGGGATGCAAATGGGGACAAGGACACCCACAGAGCATAGTGCTTCAAGCCTGGATTCTGGAGGGGGACTTCTTGGGTTGCAATCTCAAGCCTCGCCACGTCTGCCTATGTATCCTTAGACCAGTTTCTTAACTTTATGCTTCATCATAGACTTCCATGATATATCAAGTTCTGTGGGGTTTTTTTTTTTTGCTTTTTTGTTTTCAATTACTATAAGGTAAAACGGGCAGCTTTCCTTTTGACATATGAGGAAAGCAGAGAACTTGTTACCCAAGATTAGGCAATGAATTTGTGACAAGTGAGGACTGGCATCAGATCTCCCCACTGCCAAGTCCAGGCTTTTCCTGGTAGTCTTGCCTATCTACAAAGGCTTGCCCTTCCCTAGCTACTCCAGAACATGTCAGTTTCTGACCAGTTCTCTTACAAGCAGGAAGAGCTTCTGAGATATTTGCCAAAATGTTAAACTTTGATCTTATTTTATATCCCCACTCTGACAATTACCCCAACTAGCTTTAACAATCACATGACCAGACAGTACAACCTGATCTTGCTTGCAGGGGAGTTGGGCTATATCAGTGGATTTGATTGTCTCGGGGACTGAAAGATGATTCTCCTCAAACCTACAGAGCTGGAGGCTCACCTGTAGCCTTGACTCTACCTTTGAACTAGGAAATAGTCACATGTAATATCAGCCCTTGCCTCCCTGGGCCTGATAGTTAAGAAAGCAGAGTCAGATCTACCTGGTTGCGCACGTGAAGACCTCTAACACTGCCAGTGCCTCCCATTGGTAGAATCCAGGCGGAATCCCAAAGGCAAAGGAAATTGATATTCTAGGACAGAAAATGGGACAAAGACGGGGGAGAATAGATCTCAGACCCAGAGCCCACCTGTGCAGGTATCAAAGGGCATCTTTCTTACAATGATAACAGGTAGTCTTTAAAGAAATAGTAACTCACCATAGGAATTCACACACTGCCTTGATCTTCCATTGCTCTATACAAGTTACCCCCAAATGCAGTGGCTTAATACAACAGACATTATCTAAGTTTCTGGGTCAAGAATTTGGGGGTTGAATTGTTGTCAAGGTCTCAAGAGCTTGCTTGTCAAGGTACCAGCATGAGTTGTGATCACCTGAAGCTCTGATGACCTCATCACTGTTGCCTGGAGGCCTCTGTTCCTCCCTGGGCCTTGGCAGAAGGTTTCATTATCATGATGGGGGCCTCTCCAAAGATCTGCTTACAGCATGGCAGCTCATTTCTCCCAGAGCAAGTGGTTATTGAGCAAGGAAGAAGCCTGTGCTTTCATTGTCCATCTTTCGAAGTCTAACACTGTTACAGCTGTCACAGTTGATTGGTTAGAAGTCCTAACCCAGCCCCCACTTAAAGGAACAAGGCTCTGTCTTTTCAGTGAAGAGTGTTTAAAAATGGGTGGACCTACCATACACCAGGAGATTGGCAGGATGAACAAACAGTTCAGGGTGGTTTCACAATAGGGTTGCAGGGCTGTGCTGAGAAAGATCTGGAAGATCTGTCTCATGGGGCCCTGTTGGGATCCATCCTCCTTGGCAGTCCTTGCAACTTCTCAATCTCCAACCCCCCTCATTTCTATACCTACCTATCCTACTTCCTATTAATGTTCTCAGTAGATACCTATTTTAGGCACACAATTTAACTAATTCCAGCTGAGGCATTCAGGGTTCATAAGGAACCCATGGATCCCTTATGAGAATCACCTAATTTTAATGAAAACTCTTGGAGTTTCGATGGACCCCAAGGGGCTAATTCTTCAACCTCTTTCACGTGGGAAAAAATGGTTTCAGTGACTCTGGTAAGGGACCCCTTGTTCCCAAACAGTATTATAAAAACAATAGAGCACTTGCTTATGCATTATGATTTACTTCACAGCAAAACTGAAGACCAGTTTTTTATTTCAAATTAATTAGAATCCTAAATGGGGTGGGAGGGGGATACAGACACATTATATGGCAGAAGTCTTCCCCCATTTTATCTCCTTTGCAAAGCTGGAAGCTACTCCAGGATTCCAGGTAATGAAGGAGAAGCATGCATTTGTTCCACTGTATTTTAATAGATTGGAGGGATGATGAACACATATAGCAGTTACAAAGAACTGTTAGGTACAGTGGTATATGTCTATGATCCCAGCTACCTGCAGGCTGAGGCAGGAGAGTTGCAAGTTTGAGGCCAGCCTGGGCAACTTAACAAGACTACCTCAAAATAAAAGGGTTGGAGTTAGCTCAGTGGTAGAACGTGTCTCAGTTTGGTCTCCAGTACCCAAAACAAAAACCACTGTTAGGATTCTACTGGGTCTCCAAAAGACAAGGGAATATGTATTAAGGCAGCAATTATCAACCTTTGTCTCAAATTTTTTACAGTTTAAAAATTTTTAATTGAAAAATAAAAATCGTATATATTTATATTCATGTTTTGAAATATGTATACATTGTGGAATGGCTATAATGCATATTGTATGCATTATCTCATTTTTTCATAGTAGCAACCTTTAAAATCTACTCTTAGGAATTTTCTAGATTACTTAATTACCTATTACGCAATATGGTTGCTATAGTATCTGGAAACATGCAATATTGATTAGGTATATTACAGCCATGATATTAGAAATTAAAGCTGAGAAAGTTTTAAAATAATTATTTAAAATTCCATTAATACTTATTACACATTAACAGAATGCTTTTATTGAAATAACTATTTTCCAAAACAAATTAGGAAAGGCATTTGCTTAATTTTTGCAGATGTCTTTAATGTGTAGTTTAGCAGAAGGCAGCTGGATTCTCATCTCTGCTTTCGAATGCAGCATCATCTGAAATCGCCCATTTTGTAGGTCCCTGGAAAGTTCCTCTGTGTAGTCATAAGAGCAGGAAAGTGGAAATGGCAAATGATATCTTATTATTATGAAAATAGTTTTGACCTTGGAAATCCAGCTTGAGAATAGCTGAATTAGAGATTTTATAAATGTTCTTAATTTTACTGATGACAGACTCAAAACAAGAGTCTGCGTCAGTCATAGTCCCAGAGGCATGACATGCTGGGCTCAGCAGACTCAGGCTGCCATGGCTATTCCAGGCTGCAGCGGGAGTGACAGGGATGAGAAAACCCAAGTGTCGTACAAGAGAATGGAAACCTGCATCATATACTAGAGTGTGAGGGAAAGTTTGTGAGCAGTAAAATAAACTTTCCACAGGAGCAAATACCTGCTTTCTCTTTTGATAAGACTAAACTTCTCTTCCCTTTGAAATTAGACGTGGCCACATGACATGCTTCAAACAGAGTAATATCTGGCATTCAATTCACAATAGCTAAACTATGTGATAAGTGGAGTTACAGAATATCATGCTAAGTGATATAAGCCAAACTGAAGGCCAGATGTTTTCTCTGATATGCAGATGCTAATTCACAGTAATGGGGGGGGAGGTAGGGAAGAATGGTTACTTTAGGGAGAAGAGACTGGAGGGGGGGGAAGGGGTATGGCGGTAGGAATGATAATCGAGTGAAACAAAATCACCTCATGTACATGTGATGGATATGATGCTGCAATATGTATAATCAAAAATGAGAGATCCCACTCCATTTATGTATGATCTATCAAAATGTATAAATGCATTCTGTCATGTACAACTAATTAGAACAAATAAAATTTAAAAGGAAGAAGCTCTAAAACTATTTGTTCTTTGCAGCTCTTTCCCTTCTTGGTAACCGTCCATGCTGTATACAGATATTAACTTCCCATCAGCCTGGGAGCCTGAGTGACAATAAGATTGATGGGAAACAATGTCCCCAGCTAGCCCTTGCTGGACACATTCACAAGTGAGAAAAAAACCCTAACACCTCAATAGCTGAAATCTACAAGCGTTAACAGTACAATTTGGACCATCCTAACTGATATAGCCATCTCACTGGAATGGCAATCGAATAACATGGAAACCATATTTTAACACACATTTACTGGAAGCCTGCAATGCATTAAACCCCACACCAGGTGCTCTGATTGCAGATGATGTGGATTTGGCCCCGGCCCTCAAAGGCTTATAATGCAGAAGGTATGAACTGTGCCACTCTGTTGTAATGGCCACTATTAACAATGGACATAATGGAAAGGAGAAGCTTTGACTTAGGGAACCAGCAAGAACAGGTGGCAGCCAGGCACAGTGCTGTGCCTATAATCCCAGCTACTTGGGAGGCTGAGAGCAGAGGATCATGGGTTCCAGGCCAGTCCAGGCAAGTTGGTGAGATACTGTCTCAACTGGAATTTTAAAGGGAAATATGAATGAAGGGACCACTTTTGAGAGGTGGGTAAGGTTAAAGGAAGCAACAGGGATGTTGAGGACCTCAGAGGAAGAAACTCGGTCCCACCCAGTCCAGTCTGAAGGGGTTAGAGCTGGTGTTCCTGGCCCAGTGAGGGCTGGAAACATGGCAGAAGGGTCTTTGAACACCAGCTCCACTTGAAGACCGGCACAGGTCTTGCCAGAAGCAGAGCAAGGCAGGATCAGGAGGAATAAATACTGACTTTTCTCTCTCCCTGCTCCCTGGTCTCCTGACTGTGCCTCCCAGTGACCAGGTCCACCTGGAAAAGAGAAGCAGGAGCACCTGCATAATGTCTTCCATGCAGTGGTGGAGCTTCATGGTCTCCAGGGCAGGGTGGAAAGAGATCTGGAGGGGCAAATGGAGAATATCCTGAACGAGGTCCAAAAAAGGAGAAATGATAGGACTGGTTGGAGCAATATTTTCTAAGAGTTTTATTTTGTTGTTTAATTACAAGGCCTGAATTTTCAAGGAGAGTCCACTGTTACTGGATAGAATAGGGATGAACTTGAACAATATCCATCCAGAGGGCTGAATACATGAGGCTCCTGTTATGGGGGAGAGAGACAAAGGACAAATGATCGGAAACACCATCCTGGATCTATTTTGGGTGTTAGGAGGTGTTACACATGGATGGGGAATAAGGAGCAAGTAACATCTCCTAATCAGTGAGAGAGCAGATCACTAGAGGTGAATTGTGAGGTGAAAGTTAGATCCTATTTTTCTGATACAGACTCAAAAGTCAGCACCACTTTTGTCCTACTTTGTTGGTTATAAGCAAGTTACAAACCCATCCAAATGCCAGGGGAGGATTAATTCCTCCTCTTTCTGGAGAAAGTCAGGTTCTAGAACAGCAGTGAACAAGAGTAGTCACACATGACTGTTGATATACAAATTCATTAAAGTTTAACATTCAATTCCTCAGTCACAGTAGTCACATTCTGAGTACTCAACAGTACACAAGGGCTTCGAATATTTCCACCCTTCTGGTTCTATTGGGCAGCAAAGCCTTAGAAAAACATGTGAGGTAGGAATTAGATGTCATCATTTTGCAAAAGTGCAGCCCACCACTGGGACTTAAACTCGGTTGTACTTGGAAAGATAGACGACAGTACTGCAGTGGTTCCCATGATGTTGTCCACAAGGGTTGTCAATAACTGCTGCTATTATAGAGAGCTCTTGAACAAAAGAGGGCATACAGCCAGGCGCGGTGGCATATACCTGTAATCCCAGCACTTGGGAGGCTGAGGCAGGAGGATCGTGAGTTTAAAGCCAGCCTCAGCAACTTAGCGAGGCCCTAAGCAACTCAGTGAGACCCTGTTTCTAAATAAAATACAAAATAGGGCTGGGGGTGTGGCTCAGTGGTGGAGTGCCCCTGGGTTCAATCCCCAGTACACACACACAAAAAAAAGAAAGGGCATACAGATGGCTCCAGGGGCTGAAAATAGGGACAACAGGAGGAAATTACAGAAGGGTGATTCCTAGACCAAGATGCCCCAAGTTTTGGGTCATGGGCCTCTCTACTATGCCTCCAATTTCAGAGGTCCCTAGATCCCCAGCCCCCACCATCTAAAGACTCTCAAGATCAAAGCCCTTCTTTAATCTGTGAGTTCTTAGAGATTTATTTCCATGTCCCCAGTCATTATCACAACATTTAGTCATGAATCCATTTTGAGATCAGACTACTAGAGGGTATAGTATGGTAAATCTTTGAAATGGGTCCTTAAAGGCAATCTTCAATCTTCTGTCTCATGTGGTAATCAAAGTATCTTGTCCTAAAGACAATCGCCATATGTTGGCAAAAAGAGGTACATTTTTTGCTCAGTACAAATAGGAATTTTATAGGCAGAGAAGAATCTAAGATGGGAACACTGGAAGCCAGTGAGTTTACCAGCACTAGAGGTGTCTGAATTTGCAATGTTATAGAGATTTCATCTTAGGAACTAAGCCGAGTGAGCTTTAAGGTCTTATTCAACCCTGGAATTCCAAGTATCGATAAAAAGTGAGCTCATGGAGACATTTCCACATTGATTTTCAAAGTGGTTCTACCAATTTACAGTTCCTCCAACAATGTATGAGTTTACCTTTCCACCCACATCCTTGCCAGTATTTACTGTTTGTAGTCTTGATGATTGCCACTGTAACTGGAGCAAGATGAAATCTCAATGTAGTTTTGATTTGCATTTTTCTGATTGCTAGGAATTTTGAAAATTTTTCTATATTTATTGGCTGTTTGTATTTCTTTTAAGAAATGTCTGTTTAGTTCATTTGCCCAGCAATCCCACTCCTCTATTTATCCAAAAGAACTAAAATCAGCACACTATAGTGATTCATGCATATCAATGTTTATAGCAACACAATTCACAGTAGTCAAGTTACAAAACCTGCTCAGGTAACTGTCAATAGATAGATGGATAAAGAAAATGTGATATAAATGCAAAGTTTACACTTAGCCATAAAGAATGAAATTGTGTCACTTGCTGGCAAATGGATGGAATTGAGAACATCTTGCCAAGTGAAACAAGCCAGACTCAAAGTCAAGGGTCAAATATTTTCTTTCATATGCAGAAGCTAGAGAGAAATAAGGGATTAAAAAATTGTGTGAGAGGGAATTCCACAAAAATAGAAGGGAGAACGGTGGAGCAGAGAAAGGGGACAAGGGGGAGGGAAAGGGGAGGAATTTCAGATTGAAATTAGCCAAACTGTGCTTATGTGTTTGTCCAAATATATCAAAACAAATTCCACTCTTATGTATATGATGCACAATTTAAAAATGAAGACTACTGAAGTAGAGGAAGAGGAACCGGGAGTGGGGAGGGGAGGGAAAGGGAAAGAAATAGGAATTGGAGCAAATAATATTACATATATGTATGAATGTCAGTGAATCCCACCACTATGTATAATTATAATGCACTGATAAAAAAACATTTTAAATAAATAGTTTATTCCTTCCCTTGGGACTATTGCAATTTGGATGAAGAGGGTAAAATCTAGAAAAGCTGCTTGTAGCTGCCGGCAGTTTAGGTAGGCTCAAAAAGTGGGGATGCCTTTGGAAGGCATAAGATTGCCTTGAAAGACCCGCTTCAAAGATTTAACACTACAATTACCTCTAGTGGTCTGCCTAGTCCCTGGCCAGCTGGGATAATTCTCATTATCCTATAGCCATTTTCTCCCACCTATATTCCATATTTCAACCCAAAAAAGGTTCATGATAAAAAAATACTTACCTGACTTATCTGATTCCTAAGTACAATGATAAATTTCCTTTAGCCTCCCTCTTATAAAGACACTTAAGACAAGCAGGCCATGTGATGGAAGCAGTCACAGAGAGAAGAAGGGAGAGGCTACATGAACCAGGGAATGTGACTCTAGATACTGGAAAAGGCAATTGAAACAGACTCTAATAGAACACCTCAAAGAAGTGTGCCCTGTCAGCTTCTTGATTTTTGCTCTGTAAGACTCATTTCAAACTTCTAGCCTCCAGGACTATAAGAGAATATGCTGTTTTAAACTAGTATGTTGTGGCAATTTGTTACAGCAGCCATCAGAAACTAATACAGACCTGATTAAAAACCAATGCAGATTCTCTGCTTCCTCCAAAGTCTAAGGATTTGCTACTGTATCAAGTTCAGTTTGTCATTTGACTTCTTGGCTGAGGTTGGAATACTCCTGAAGGCTCTTCTGGGCCTCACACCTTTTAAATATCGTGGCTGTCCTAGCTCCCAACCCAATTATGTAGACAAATCCAGACACATCTAAGCTTAGTGGGCAGAATTGGAGTGGTCCTCCATGGTAGGACCTCAGGACCCTTGAGAACAGACTGTCAAACCTATTCCACCAGTTTCAAGCAGATCTGGACATAACTACATCTTCTACCATGTGTTATCTGAACTTGGAGTATCACTATGAAAAATTCAGCCTGAATCTAAGGCTAAAGTCATCTCAGCCCTTCTGATAGCCTCTCTGCATTTGTAAAAGTCAGTAACATTCAATCACTCCTTCCTCCCTGATTCATCTGTCAATTCTTCGAGATCAGGCATCATGTCCCCACTTCCTAATACATTCTGGCAGCATGTCTGTTCTGATAGTTTCATTCTTGCAATTCCATGGCAATTATGTTTTGAATATAAGGAATAGACTGATTTGCATATAATGCATCTTAGTATTTAAATTCATTAAGTGTGTATTATCCAAAATCTTAAAAGATTGGTTTGTTTTTGTTTTGTTTTTTCGGAGAAAAAGGCACACCACCACTATTCCCTTCAACACATACTGAATCTTAACCATAGACTTGTTGGAGTTGGATTATTCTCAAGTTGAAATCCAGTCTGACACCTATCAGGTATGCTCCCTTAGGAAATCTGCCTAGCCTTCCTAAGCCTCAGTGTCCTCACTTGCAAAATGAACACTCCATGATGCCAGTGCTATTGCATTAAAGGATGTTTAGCGTAGTACTTGGTGTGTAGGAAGCATTCCAAAAGCCATACCCACTCCTCCTTTGACCTCTTCCTATTAACTTTTCTGAAAAGAGAGGACAAGATTGTTAAAATCCTTTGGGGGCACAATTAGAGAAGGATATCTTGAAAGAGGGAACTGACTGTCCTACAACCAGAATCTGGTCTAGGGCAGAGGGGATGTCATGGAAAAGGGTGTCTCCTAAGAAGAGCCAGAGGAGTTTGGGGGAGAGAAGGGGAATTTGACTCAGGAGCAGCCAGGTTCTTGACATAAATGACAGAAAAAAATTTCAGCATATTCCAAAGACAGACACTTATTTAGGAAAGTAGATATAAATTCAAGGGAAAATGAGGAAGATCTGAAGAGAGGGGTAAAGCAAGGAATACACATTTAAAGAAGAATGGGCCATCTTGAGCATGAGAGATGCCTTGGGGTGGGGGTGTTCCCAGATCTTCTTTTAAAGGAAACTTGATGAAGGGTGGATGTATAGAAATGGTATCAGTCTGGCCATCTCAAGACAGTCTGGTGGTCAATCTCAGGATTCTTAGGTTGATATGGTCTTTGGAATCTGGTCAACAGCACCAGAAAGTCCCCTAAATCATAAGCTCATCAAGATGTGGTACCTCCTTGCTTTTAAACGAATTGCTGGGGGACTAATTAACAGTGTATTGGTAGATTTATAGATTTCCCCGGAATTTGGAAGTAACAGGCCTGGAAGATAGACTGGCTCAGGACATGACAAGCCTAAATAACTATGCAGAACTTCTGAAATAAAATACTATTTTCCTGTCCTTCCTGTGTGCCTCCTTTCTACCTATTTCTTCTGTTATTCTACTTCAAAGTGAGGGAGGCAAGTCCTCCAAGCCTAAGATAAGTTTCGTTTTTGTGTAAAATTTCAATATTTCATAGTTGGTGGGTTTTTTTGTGGGTTTTTTTTTTTTTTTGCATTGATTCTGAATTTTACTGAAATTTTATCTTAACAATTGAGTTTTCTTGGCACTCCCTTAGAGGCACTGCCTTGGGTACAGGATCTTTCTCCTGGCCCTTGTCGTACCCTTGAGATAGTGCTTTCCACCAGTCACAGCCTGTCCTAAGTTTCCGACCAGAGAAGGCTGGAGGAAAAGGGCTTTGCGCTGCCCTGAAGTTGATGCTTTTGCCCCACAGCCCTCGCCCTGCGCAGGCAAGGGGTGGGGCGAAAGACTACAGCTCCCAGAAGGCTGCGCGGCGCCCTCGCTGATTGGCTGCGCGGGCCCCGCCCTCTCCGGGACGACCCGGGCAGCGAGGCCGGTGCTTGGGAGCTCCCTGACCCGCTACCGCCGAGGCGCTCCCCGCGGGCAGGCTTCATGGCGTCGCGGCCTGTGTCCCGGATGCTGGAGCGGCTCGTGCAGTCCAGTGCCCGGGGCTGCAGCTCCGGGGCTCCGGTGACGCAGCCCCATCCCAGGGAGCCCTCACAACCCGCCACGGAGGTGAGCCCACTGCGCCGGAACCCGCACCTTTCCCGGCCAGGCCCAAGCATTTTACCCCTTCCCCCAGGAGGCACCAGACCCCGCTCTGAGCCACTCCTGGGACCTCCTCGGCGCTCAGTCGGAGAGCGAGTGATGTTCCCCAGATGGGCTGCCTGGGCTCACCTGCCAGCCCAGCGGGAGCTGCTCCGTGGAGGCTCGCTTCACAACCCCCTGTCCCAGTTTTTTCACCCCCTTCCAGGACTCAGTTTGCAGAAAATGGGGGCCACCAAGGAATGGGACTTCGGGTCTGGTGAGGTGTTAGTACCCTTCAGCCCTGCCTCACTTTTTCACATTGTCTCTCCTATGCCCAGAGTGGAGAGTGTGTAATGAGGCACCCCTGTGATAACAACTTCATCATAGTGTGACACTAAAAATGTCACCTTGGTGCCACCAATGGACAGTTGTCACTTTGTAGTCACAGGGCTTAGAGATGAGGCAGAAAGGGTCAGCAACGGCAGATCACTGTTTCCCCTGGGAGGGTTCAGCCTCATTCTAGATGTTACAGAACAGGACATGCTTCTTCCAGGTTAGGGGTTCCTGCCTCCTTTGAGGATTTGGCACAGGATCCCTCCATCCTTGACAGTGTCCCTCAGAGCCCTTCATGTTATAACAAGTTCTCAGTTTGTTGTTTTGGTCATGTGATTAGAGAAAAATGCCCAACATCTCTACATTTTTTTTAAGGTACTGGGGATTGAACCCAGGAGCACTCCACCACTGAGTCACCTCCTCAGTCCTATTTTGTATTTTTTTATTTAGACACAGGGTCTCACTGAGTTCTTTAGGGCTTTGCTCTGTTGCTTAGGCTGGCTTTGATCTCCTGATCCTCCTGCCTCAGCCTCCAAAGTGCTGGGATTACAGGCGTGTGCCACCGTGCCCGGCTAACATCTCTTTACATTTGGCGAACATCTTTTCCAGATTAATCTACTTGTTCTTTTCCAGTCTTCCAGGACATCATGTCCCACCAGATTCTTTGGATCTCTCAGTCATTGACCTCTCCATCTTTCTCAATGAGAGGGTGGGCCTCTGACCAGGGCACTTGCTTTCCCTAAATCTCAGCCCCTCTGAGATCCTAAGATAATCAGGCCCATTGTTTTTGGAAGTAGAAAAATTTTAGTATTCTTGAACTCTGAACTTCATTGAGGAAGAGATGAGAAGGCAAAGATGGCTGAGAGATCTTTAAAGAATTCCAGAAAGGAAGTTTCCTTACCCACTCCCCCCTTATTTGGTACTTTTCATGAGAGGGCCTCTGCTTTGTGACTAAGTAAGTGGTTTCCTTTAGTCTTCACAATAAATAGAATCAGGTGGGTTGTACTTGTATTTTCAGGTGAGATAATTCAGCTAAGTTATCCCTCAAGTCACTGAAAAGCAAGGGAGCAGGAACTCTATGTGGGAATCCTTGGGAGAGAAACTGTGCTACCATTTGTTTACACTCAAGGTCAGGTGTGAAGTAGCAGGAAGAACACGGATGGGCTCTGGAGCAGAATGCTAGAATTTGAATCCAGCCCCAGCCCTCCCCTGTATTAGATGTGTGAGTTTCAGCAAGTCACCTCTCAGACCCTCAGTTTTCTCATAGCATCTATGCCATAGGATGTTAACACTTAATATGTGCTAATATATATACTTAGGGGAATGTCTGGCACATGGAGGTGCTGTGTCGGGTAAGCATTTGCACTAATTATTATCTTTGTTATCCTTGGCAGGTACTGTGTCCTGTTAGTTTTCCCCCACCTGGACACACACGATAGTCATTCTGTCAGCAGTACAATCACATCTGATCTCTGAATAGTGGGGGCTCCTAAATGCCAGGGCCGCCTCTGCCTTTCTAGGTATTTCCCTATGGCACTTAACACACAGCTGTGCAGGCAGGGGCATCAGCAAATATATCTGGCTTCTTGAAATGCAAGTCGAGAGGAGTTATGTGAATAGCAGGCTGAGCACTGGAGAGGGCGTCCTACCATCATTCTCCATCTACCTCCAGTTTCACCTGGTTGCTGGACTGTTGTTTCATGTCTATAAATTCAGAGGGTTGGACCAGCTCATGCAGTAGGGGAGGATACAGAAATCTGTCTTTAAGAGAATCTCAGAGGTTAGATGATTCATATATATCAATCAGTCTGATAAGCTTATCCACAGAGATTTCCAGTTGACAAAAACAGGGGTGGGGGCATCTGGGCCCCTCTCCCACCTTCCTTCCAGTGGAGTCCCTCTCCCCACCCCTCACAGGACTCTGGTGGTCTGCTTTGGAAGAGCCTGAATGGAAAGCCACTAGGCGTTGTCAGGATGTGGCTATGTGAGAGAGAAGTCAGGTGTAAGTGGGAATTGCTGTGAAGACAGTGGAAAGAGGGGGCGTTGGCTGGGTCTGAAGACAGGTTGAACAGCCTCCCAAATGCAAAAGGGTCATGGTGGTGTCTTGGTAAGTGGGACCAGCCACAGTGATTGGGGTGGCCCAGATAACCTTCTCTGCAGGATTTGGTGCAGCCCAGGTTCATCCCTCTTTCTCCCTCTGGGGCTCCATGAAGACTTTGTTGGGGTAACAAGGGTCTGGCCTGAGACTCTGGGCCTATTGTCTGTGGCAGGGGAGAGGTGACTCTGGGCAAGGCAAAGGCACCCAGCTGTTCAGGGTGCCAGAAAGGGCCAAATGCTGGCAAGGGGATTTTTCAGGAAGGAAGTGGGTATGGGCGAAAGCAAGAGGAAGATGACAGAGCTGGCGTGGGGCAGGGAGGGAAAGGAACTTTCAGGGGTCCTCTTCCAATCAAAACCCATGTCTCAGTGAAGTGAGCTATCCTCACCAGGAGCCATAGGCATGAAGACCCCACACCTAGGGAGGGCATGGCTGGGAGAGGGCAGGAGAACCAGGCCTGGGGCTGGGCACTTTGTGTCCTCTCATTGAATAGATTAATTTTGAGGAACCCCTGGTATGCGTCATCCCAATAGCAGGTAAATTAGGGCCATTGATAATTGGGTTTGAAATGTGTCCTTTTTCTCTTAAGAAACCCTGCTATTCTATCTAGATTCTAGAGCTATTGGGAAGCTGACATTTACCCTTCCAGTCAAAAGCCCTTAAAGGTGAGGTTCCTTCCTTGGCTACCTTGATACCACTCTTTCCCACCTCCTCTACCCCAGTGAGTATGCGGTAGACGGGAGATAAGTGGTAGCATATGGAAGGCTGCTCAGCGTGGTTAGTACCACTAGTATCAGTGATCTTAGAGGAATTTAGACCCCATGTGTCCTGCTTTGGGTGGTTTGGTAGCAGATCTGAAACTCTCAATCACAGGCCATGTGCCATTAGTAGATTGGGACACACACATCCAATGTAGAAACTACATTAAGAAAATGACAGTGATCACTTATGTGTCAGGAACTCCTCCAACTGATTAGATTAGAATAATGGGATTATTATCTCCACTTGGTGGAGGAAGAAACTTAAAGTTCAGAGAATTCAGGCCACCTGCTCAACTGCAAGTGCCAGGTTTGTAATCCAGTTTTACCTACTTCACGAACCACAACTACCACCCTCGTATTAGAATGGCACCTGATCCTGATGTCACTAAGCTGATGCAACTGAACCCTGGCTGCTTGACTGAGGCACTCAATGGAGTGAGAATCTCTGTGGTGGGGCTCTATCCTTTGGTCTTCTTAGAAGCTCTTCAGGTGACTTTGATGTGGAGCCAGGATTGAGAACCCTGTATTAGGCTAAGCAGTTTTTATAACAGAAACCAGCCCAGAAATGAGTGATTCCGTGTAAGTGGATTTCCCATAGTCCACCTTTCCCGTTCCATTAGATAGGCCTAGATTCCATTAGATTGACAGGACAGTTCAACACCTGCTACCAACATATTGCACTCCATGCTGGAGATACCAAATCCATAGGAGGGCTTCAAGGAGGGAAAACTGCCTGCTCCAGGTTGGGGCCTGGAAATGTGGGCAGCCTAGAGCTTTCTACTTCCTTCACATGCCCCAGCCAGCCCTGAGTGAGCAAGGTTCCCTGTCTACCCTGGTAATCCCCTCTGAAT
This sequence comes from Glaucomys volans, assembly GCA_020662805.1. Classification (NCBI taxonomy): domain Eukaryota; kingdom Metazoa; phylum Chordata; class Mammalia; order Rodentia; family Sciuridae; genus Glaucomys; species Glaucomys volans. The sequence goes on from JAJEJO010001755.1 coordinate 146,971, forward strand.
CCTGTCTGCCTTTGGTGTGGATGTTTTTTTTCCCCTCCAGAATATTGAAAGGAAAGGGAAAATAGCGAAAGAACGCAAGTAGGACAGGCAGCGTGGGAGGAGGAGAGGCTGGATGGAGTGCCTCAGAGCACTCCCTGCTCCCCTCCTCCTCTTGTTCTCTGGTTTCTGCCAAGTCATGCTCCTTGGTCCTCTCACTTCCCAATTTCTGGATTTATTTTGGCTCCTCCTTCACCCTGCCACTCCCCACCTTATGTTAGAGTGAGGAGGACAACTTGGCAGGAGGTAGAGCTGGTTGTGATTAATATGATTAAATTGCAAACAGCTTTTGAGTGGAAAGAGCATGGCCCTGCCATGAACCGGGACCCCTCAGTGTCTCGTCCCCTGGACTCTGATGACCATTGGGATTCTAGATGATGGCTCAGCCCCTGACTTTCTCCAGCACACTACAGGAAGAGAGGAAGTGACTTAGAATCACAGCCTGCAGTTCAGAGAAGTGAAGGTTACCTCTTATGGGACTGTGAGCAGGGTTTCTTTAAGGAGGTGAGAACCTGGTCTCAGGGTAGATAGAGTGAGGCAAGTTTTATGGGCCCAAGAACATCATGACACACCCCCTCTTCCCAACACACGCATGCTCATACTTGTGCCCCTCCTATCTTTGATTCAGTTAATGGCTCCAAAACATGCTCCACTTTGGGACTGTTGCATTTGTGATTTTTCCAGTTGATTCCAAAAATCTGGATTCACATGGAATCCAGTGGAATTGTTTCTTACAGTCCCTAAATGGTTTTTATGCACAGCCAGGACTGAGGGACTTAACAGTTTCTTCCTCCTAGGTTATAGGCACACAGCCAACCTGGACTTCTGGAAGGCCAGGGCCTTGGGTTATAAGATCATGATAATCCTGGGGATTCAGCTACCAGCTTCTTTACTTCTAGCAAGACCCATAACCTTGTTCTTATTTGACAGTGGGAAAGCAGACCAGAAGTTACGGAACTTTTTACATCAGGTTGCTCCTGGCTCAGAAATCAGTGTTCATGTCCCCAGCCCAGAGCCCTACCTGTAGACTTGACAGGTGCCAGGGTCATGATTCTTTGTCCCAAAGGTTCTAGAAAAGTTGTTTGTCCTAAGCATAGTCACTGTCCTACCTACCTTAGACGATCCCTGAGTAATTAGAAGAAAGAATGTACAACTTAAAGTCCTGAATTTGAGTCCTTGTTCTGCCAATTGTATTCTTGGACTCCATCCCAGCCTTAGTTATAGTAATCCCTTATGGGTGGGTGTGGGAATTGGACAGAGAACATTCTTTGGGAATCTTAAGATTGTTAAGTGTTACCACCATGGAGCAATGATCTCATCAGCATCTGTTGGGATTGTTGCACTCTGTGCTCTGGAAAGGGGAAAGAGCTGAGCAAGAGACAAATCAGACTAGCTCCTCAATGAGTGGGGTCAGCTCCCTTTATCTTCCCAGAGCTAGTTTGGGCCTTGCTTGGAGCCTGCAGCAATCTCCTCCCTGTAGGCCCCACACAATGGGCTAATCCTTTTTTCTTTGCCCTACCTATATCCAGAAAGAAGAGTGAAAGAATCCCTAACCACTCTTCCCTCCACGTGCTGCCCAGCCAGAATTCCCCGCCCTCAGCCAAGTGTCTAATAGATGGGTTGTTCCCTCAGGCCTGTTTCCTAGTCTGTCAATCAGAGGGACCTTCTCAACTCCTCTGAAGTTTCAGGACCCAGGTTAGAAGTGCTGTCCAAATGAAGATGGGGAAGGGCTGTTCACACCCATGATTCCCTCTGCCCTGTCCTTGCAGAAGCTGTCTAGGCGGGGACAATTCCTGCGGGAGCACGTGGTCCCCTTCTCCGCCTTCCTCACAGACAGTTTCGGCAGGCAACACAACTACCTGCGGATCTCCCTCACCGAGAAGTGCAACCTCCGATGTGAGTCTCCATCCTAGGCCCACTCTGGGCTGCCGACCCTCTGCTGAAGTGGCTTCTGAAATCGGCCCATGCCCAGAAAGTCACCTCGATCCTCTGATACTGGTCTTCCAACTTCTGACCCGCCTTGCTGCCTAGGCCAGGCAGGCTTTGAGGGCCGAGAGAGGTCAAGGCTGAGTTTCAGGATTATGGAAACTCAGAACTACTTGAGATTAGATTTGAGAACAGTAACATGATTGGGTCCTGGACCTCTCACTCTTCAGGTCTCCTCCCTCCTGTTTCCCTTCCATTTCCAAAAGTCCAGGACATGGCAGGGCCAGGGATGGTTGACGTTGTAAATGTGTGAAATAGACTGCAGTGCCTGAGGTCAGCACTGCCAGCATGAGATGCCCCAGTCCCTGACTGGTCACCCCAGGCCTGGCTGACACACAGAGCACTCATTGCATAATTCTCTGCAGGGAGCACTCTGGGGGTGTGACCCCTGCTAGAGGGACTTCCAGAGTTGGGTCTTCCTTTCCTTCCCTCCTCCCTTCTTTCTTTGCCCCTTAGCCCTTCTTCTCCCCTTCCCTTCTCTCCTCTCCTTCTTTCTTTCCTTCCCTCCCTCCTGCTCTACCCCATAAGAAATTTCTTTACTTCATGGATCAATAAACACATGAATTTGGTAAATGTTTAACCAAACATACTACATGTGCTGCATTCTTACATTTTTTAACCTATTCTTCCCAGTCTCTGGAATCCAATTCTGGACCCAACATACCTCTTGACTTTATGATAAGATCTTGACCCAACCCTTGAGAAAGCTGCCCTCTAGGAAGTGGTGGCAGGAAGTGGTGCCCCCTCTCTTCTGCAGTTCACCTATTTGCCCCTTCTGCTACCTCACCCTGTACATCAGCTTTCCAGCTCATGAAGTGAGACTGACAACCTGTAACAGGTAGGGTAGATTTGAGGGCACATGTGGCTTCAGAGGACAGCAGCTTTCACCAGACCACCTTCTGGCACGCCCCGAGAGCAGTGACTGCCACAGCTAGATGAGAAGAAGGAACAACGCCAGCAGAAGTGGGCCCAGGACCCTGACCTTTCTAGGCAGACCCTGTCCTGGGCTGAGGGACCAGTGTCCCTGTGCCCCAGCCAGGCTCTGCCCTCAGTGTAGTTGACTTCCTTCGACCCTTACACCCAACTCCCCACAGAGGGATGGTCAGGCCCGATGGGGGGCTGGTAAGATGAAAAGGGGTGGCGGGGATTTATAGGACCTCTGACTTGGCAAGAGCATTGTCTGGACAGGGTTTAGGGAAACTGTTGACGTAATGGGAAGCTGGAGAATAGGGACATCCTGGGACTGCCTGCCATACCCATTTCCTACCTCCTCATCCCCTTCCTTCCCTCAGGCCAGTACTGCATGCCTGAGGAGGGTGTCCCCTTGACCCCCAAGGCTGACCTGCTGACTACAAAGGAGATCCTGACCCTTGCCCGGCTATTTGTGAAAGAAGGTGTTGATAAGATCCGACTCACAGGTGGAGAGCCCCTCATCCGGCCAGACGTGGTGGACATCGTGGGTGAGTTGGACAAATGTCATCATCTCCTCTCATCTCTTGCCTCCTCCCGCTGAACTCAGCCGTTGATGTTAATATTGGCAGTTGTCATTTAGACATCATGTTCACTTTGTCCTTCAATAGGCACTATTTATTATTCCTATTTTGATGAGAAAAGAAGTTATAGGGAGATTCAACTTGTCTAGGGTCACAAAACTGCTCAATGCCAAATCCCATTGGTTTGCTGTCACATTGAGACCAAAGTCCTCACCAGGTGGCCCACATGACTAGGCTCCTGCTGGTCCCCATGGCCTCTTATCTGCCTCCTCCCTCTCCAGTCACACAGCCAGGTTTTCACACTTACTGTTCCCTTCCAAGGCAGCTTGGGGCTCCCTGCTTGACCTCTTTTAGGTCTCAGCTCAAATTTCAGCTCCTCAGCAAACTCCTTGACCATTCTGTCTAAAGTGTATCCTGTGTACACACCCGGTCACTCCTTCTCCCAGAGATTGGCAAGCTGTAGCCCAAGAGCCAAATTTGGTTCACCACCTGTTTTTTTTTATATGGCTGGGAATGGCTTTTATATTTCTAAATGATGGGGAGAAAAATCAAAAGATTCACATTTTCTACCACATGAAATCCTAAGTTTGTGTTCTTTAATAGAGTTTTACTGGAACATAGCCCTGCCCATTTTTTCTCACATATCACCTGTGACTGCTTTAGCAGAATTGAGTAGTCGCAGTAAAGACCATGCTGCAGAACTGGTCCACAGGCTGAAAACAATCTATTAGTTAGATTTTCACTGAAAAAAGTACAGCAATCCCTGTTCCCCGTTACCCTAGTTTAATTTTCTTCATAGCATTTATCTCATCCTGGCATTACCTGTTCACAGTTTGTGTGTGTTTAAGTCGTCTAGCTCTTCCTTTAACATGGAAGCTCAGGTTGGCTGCTGGGCAGGGTCTCTTCCCAGCTCCTACACCAGGCCTGACCGTGTACTTTGGTTCTCACTGCTGAACAAACAAATGAAGGGTGGGTCAGAGCACCTTCTCTGGAGTAAGAGATGCTCTTCTGTTTGAATCCCAACTATGACTCTTACTAACAGTTTAGGTAACTTTTAAAGTTTATCCTAAGCCTTGGGGCATTGATAGGCCTATCTTCCAGAGCTGACCTGAGGAGGAAACGGAATGAGTGACCAGTGCTCAGCAGGCCTCTTGCTTTGTGCTGCTTCTAAGCCCCAAGGAAAAGCAGAGAGAGACCCCTGTCATGCCATTATAGATGATGGAATCAGAGGAAGATAAGGCCGTGTTTTGGGTGCTGCCTCCCTCCCAGCCGCTCTGGATGGGATCTCCTCAGCTTTCTGGCTCATTCGTGGGTTCTGTAAATGTTCTTCTGAGAACCTCCTCACGTGCCTGGTACCATGTGGGAGCATGAAGATGCGTGAGCAGACCCGTAGGCCTTGCTGTTGCACAGCCAGCCCACTGCAGGAAGCAGCTGCTGGAGTGGATTGCCAGCCATGTGCTAAGGCTGACCGAGTGAAGGCCCCAAGGAGGGGCCCGGGGCCCCCGAACCCTCCCAGTCCCCGCTGGTCACTTTACCTGGGCTCTTGCTAGCATTCCTGTACTGGGTTAGCTGACCCCATGTTACCGCAGGTCCTCAGAACTGAAAGACTGCCTGGATTCCAGGAAAGGGCTGAAGCCGCTGAGCCGGGCTGGTTGCCAGGCCCAACCCCTCTCCTTCAGGCCACTTCCTTGGCCCTCCGCGTGGGTTCCACTTTCAATCCCAGTGCTCCCTGCCAGCTCTGTGGAGGAACCAAGGGAGGGAAGATTACTGACTGGTCAGCATGGCACAGGGACTCTGAGCTCTCAACTTGCCTAGTGAGAAGAGCAGGAGCCAGGAAGGTTGGCAGCCCTGTTCCCCTTCTGCCACTTCCCGGCCCTGTAAGTCTTCCTCTTCCCTGCCTTGGCCTCCTCATCCACTTTAAGGACCTTTCCCTTTCCTGCTGCGATGTGCTGATAGGCACCATGTAGACAAGTTAGGAGAGGACCTGCCCACTGAACCTCCTCGTAAGGATTTCCCTCCTCCCCACCTGCTCCCTCCCCCAGTGCTTCAAAGAATGGCAGCTGCCCTGCTGTGACCTCCTGTGGAGTACTTTCTGTCCTCAGGTGGCCCCTCTGACCTTCTCCAGAGGGACTTCTTCACAGCAAAACTACTCTAAAGACCAGGGCAGGGCAGGGCAGGTAGGTGCTCCTGGGGGAGAGTGGACAGGGCAGGGAAGGAAGCAGAAGCCTGAGGTGGGATGTACATTGACATTTGCCCCCTACCCTCCCAGGCGGCACCCAAGGGGCAGAGCGAAAGGTTGGCAGGTTGCAGGTTTCAGCGGGGCCTGGGGTCCTGTTCACTCCAGGCCCTGCCCAAGCTCTAAGGGCCTCCTGCTGCCTCCCCTGGTGGGATTGCACCAGACAGCTCTCTGGCTCCCCTGTCTGCCATCCCCTGTGATGCTCACAGCCACCTTCTTCCCCCAGCACTCCTCTATCCTGCCTTTGCATGCATTCCTCTGCCCCTTCCTTTCAGCTCAGGTGGGTGAAAGCTTTGTTGTCTGCTGGAACTTTCCACGGTGATGGGAAGGTCTTTCTGGTCTGATATGGTAGCACTAGGCACACACAGTTCTTGATCACTTACCTGTGACTAATGTAGCTGGAAAGCTCTTTTTATTACCCTTGCAATGTGAATAGCCTCATGGCTAGCAGCTGTCATGTTGGACAGTGAAAGTTAGGGACTCCCCCAGAAGAAATAAGGGAGAGGGAACCAGATATGCAAGTGCGTGATGGTGTTGGAGTTTGCAGAGCCTTGTTGGTGTGGTAACTTCGGATGACTTGTCACTGTCAGGTCAGCGGGGCTGAGCCTCAGTGCTGCGGTCCCCTTCAGTTTTTCCTCCCCTCTCTCCCCCCATCTTTGTCTTCCATTCTTCACTCCTTCCCTCTTCCTTACAGAGAAGAGGCAGCTCTCACAGCTTAAAGCCCATAAGAGCCTAGTGCAATGGGGAGCCACTGACAGGTTTTGAGAAGGATGACTTTTTTTTTTTTTGATGGACTCCACTTGTATAGAATTCTATTAAATATAATCCTTGGTTCTTGAGATATTTCCATCATTGGTCAATGTGTGACTTGATTTACTTTACTCTCATTTGTTTGAATAATGTTATCGATTTCTAAGGAAACTCATTCCCCCACCATTTTTTAATTATTTTTAAGAATAAGAACATTGGTCACAACTTCTAACCACCTTTGTGGCCTTCCTGATCCTGTCATCCTGCCCCCTTTTCCCCCTCCACCACCTGAGGCAGTCACTCATAAATGTTGTGTTTCTTTGCCTTACTTTTACAAAATAAAATGTAGTGTTTCTGAACTTCATAAGTGTGCTGTATGTTTAGTCTTCCAGGGCTTTCTGTTTTGATGCCAGTGAAATTCAGACATGGCATCCAGAATCATTCTTTCTTTTGTTCTGTGAGCTGCTGTTCCGTTATGTGACTGTACTTATGTTTTAGTGACCATTTGAGTCAGTTGCCGTTTTCTGGTGTTGTGAACAGTGCTACTTTGAATACTGTTATTCAAATGCTTGCTCACATTTCCTGGTATACAGTTTCTCTACGAGCAGAATTGCTGGCTCATAGAACTTGTGAATATTTGACTTTGGGAAGGATGTGGCTTTGCTTTATAAAGTAGTTGTCCCTTCATACTCTCACCAGCAGTACAGGTCCTGTTGAGCAGCCTCCTTAACACTTGTGGTACCATTCCTGATTTTTGCCAGTTAAATGTATAAAATCATGTCTCATTGTGGTCTTGATTTACATTTTCGTGTTAAGAATGAGGTCAGGTATCTCTTCATATGTTAATTAGCCATGTGTATTTCTGTGCAATACCTGACCATGTTTTTGCACACTTTTCTATTTGGTTATTTGTCCTTTCATATTGATTTGGTAAAGCTTGTTTATATGTGTTGCAAATGTCTTCTCCCAATCTGAAAAAGTAAGCTCTACTTTGTATAATGATACTGTTGAATAGTAGCAGTTTTTAAATATATCAGTGTTTTCTTTTATGATTGGTGCTTTTTGTATCTCATTAATGAACATCTAAACCAAGGTCAGATGAACTGCCCATTTTCTGCTAAAAAATTAAAGTTTTACATTTAAATTCTTAGTTTGTCTATGGGTGATTTTTAGGAATCCAGCTCAACACCTTTTCATGCATATGGCCACTTTTTCTGGTTCCTTGTATTGAACAGTTCCCACTTCCTTCCATAAATTTACCATATAGGCATTGATCTGTTCCATGTTCTACTCTATTCTTTTTATTGCTCAGTTTTTCTGTCTTCATGCCAGTATTACATTATCTTAATCATTGTAGCTTCAGAATATATCCATTATCCAGCAGGGCAATTGCTTTTTATTATTTTTCAACTGTGCTTTAGCTGTCTTAAGCCTTGTCCATTTAAATTTTAGGATCAGTTTATCAAGGAACATGGACAATCCTCTTGGGTCTTAATTGCATTGAATTGAGAAGCATTAACATCAGTTTGCTCACAGCCCCTGCCTTCCAGAGCCGTCTTCCTCCTTAGCCCTGCTCTTTGCTCAGGGATCACACTGTGTAGAGTCTCCTGTCT
>JAJEJO010001756.1:0-14928 GCA_020662805.1 Glaucomys volans
GGTTTCCTTGGAGGGCATCATGACCCAAGGGCCCTTGTTGCTGTGAATCGGAGGCTCAGCAGGGTCCTGAGGACTTCTCCCTTATCCTGTGGGCTGGGACTCTAGGGCTGTGCTAAGGCTGCTTGCTGTGGACTTGTGTGTGTGTGCTATTGGTGACCCTATGGAAGTGAGAGAGAGTTGACCTGATCCACATGATGGCTTGTCAAATGCCAAGGAGTTAGAATACCCAAGTGGTGGTAAAAGTTCCAGCTTTTGAGGAAGTCCAGATGGTCTGGAAGCCAAAAAGATCAACAGGACCCAAGAAAGGAGACTAGATTAAATAAAGTAGCACTATGGAAATGCTGCTAAGGACAGAGAAGGAGAGTTCATGCTGCGGGTCATATCTTGCAGCCTCTCTATCTGCTAGGTAAATGCACCATTGTTATAGGTAGTCTACTCTAGGCTAGGCACTGTGCTAGAGGCTGAGGATGCAGAAAAAAATCAGAACACAATGCTGCCTTAGCACTCCACCCAGATATGCAGGTGTCCCCATGGGGCCACAGCATAGGGTCAACACTATTTCATCCCCAGTGCTGCCTTCAGACCATGCCCCCAGGAGCTACTGTTAGCTTCACCTTCATGAGATTCACATCATCTGTCCATATCACCCCTACCCTCCCTCCTGGTCACAGACCCTATTAACTTCTTAATCAGACCAGCCTTCTTAGAAGAATCAGGCAGGTGTCTTGCAAATTCTCTTTGTATCCCACCTGTAGGAAACATGTGGAGAGAGTTATTTGTATATATGGATAGTTAGTCCACTCCCTGATCACACCGTTCCTTTAGCACCCTCCATTCACAGACCATCACCTCCTCTCCATATCAAGAGCATAATTTCCTGACCATATTCTTTATCTTGTGATTATTCAGGAGTGTTTAAAATTTTCACCACTTACATCCCAATATTTGACCTTAGACCATTACTTTCTTCTCCCTTTCACTCTTTATTTTCAGGGGAGAACAGGAAGTAGATACTAGAGATTTAACCCAAGGGTGCTTTACCACTGGGCTACATCCCCACTCCTTTTTATTTTGAGACAGGGTCTCATTTAGTTCCTTAAGTTCTCACTAACTTGCTGAGGCTAGCCTCAAACTTGCAATCCTCCTGCTTCAGCCTCTCGAGTCACTGGGATTACACGCATGCACCACTGCTCCCAGCTCCCTCCCTCATTCTTATTCTGCTTGTTTTCAAACTCAAAAAATCCCATCTTCCCTAACTCCGCATTTTTGTTCTTACCAGCCCCCTGTTGCTTTCCCTCTGTAACCTGCCTCCCCAAGAACGACCATACAAATTGCTCTCTCATCTAATCTCAGTTCCTTTGCCCCTTTGCACAGTTTCCCTGCAAATCTCTAAACCTAAAGCAACCTCCTCCATTTGTCTCTTTCTCCTATACCAAGCTGCTTGGAACCAACATGCCAGAGCCTCCAAAAGATGATGTCTGACCTCCTGCCTGTCCAGCACTCTCTGAACCCCTCCTGTTAACTTAGCTCCTACTACTCTAAGTATTTGCAGCTGCCCACTCTCAATATATCTCTTTATTTCTTGCCTCAATATCAATATTTCTAATTGCTCCCTCCACATAAAATATATTGCAATGTCTAATCTGCCTGATTAATAACAAATTTCAAGAACAAGCCTTAAGTTTCATTTCTATTTAGACACTTACAGAATGAACTGCCAACCCTTCACCCAAAAGAATTGGTGTCTCCCTCTCATGCACCCCTGAACCCACATCTACTTTAGCAACCATATCACATAGCTTTTCCCTCTGTCTTCCTGTACACACTTTTGAGTTATGGAGGAAAAACACCTACCTTAGCCACATAGGAACTCCAGTACATAACATTCCTAGTCCATCACAAGTGCTGTAAATCGTTTTTTATTAAAATGTATTTGTCTAAAGACTGGTCAAAAATCTAGTATTAATAGCTGTTCAAAATCTAAAAACTTTCAGACCTATAGCAGAGATCCACTTCATCCTTTGAATAAAAACCTTGCTGCTCTACCACAGTGCCTTATTTTTTAAATGACATGTTTTGGTTTTTTTTCTTCCTCTTCTCTCTCTTCCCCTCCTAACCAAGGAGGAAGCAAGATTAATCTTCTTCCCATCCTAGGTCAAATCATCTGTATTTCAGCTCATTAACTACAGGAATGAAGGAATTCAGACTGGCACCAGTATATGTAAGAAATGGCTATCTCCCAAGGTTATAAATAAATTATGACTCCTGATAAGGCACAGCTGGAGCATAGCCTTTGGATCCCCTTTCTAAAAGCCCACTATTCCACTTAGAAGTTGAAATTGCAGTCTCTGGGGCAGGATTCCCCTATTGGGACTTCCCTTTTGCTGGCAAAGTAATAAAACTTCTTTTTCTCAAAACCTTATCCTCATTATTGGATTAGCATCAAGAAAAGGGGTCAAACTTTTGGTATTAGGCCTATAGGCAGGCTGTGAAGTTAGAAAGCACCCCAAGAATCAAGTCAAAAGATTAATGGAACTAAAAATAACAAATAAAAAGGTAAAAAAAAAAAAACCACTAAAGTTTTCCAAGGTTTCCTGATCCCCCAAGAGAAAAGACTCTCAATAGAATGTGGGGCTCCACTGGATTTCCAAGCTCATTGCTAGCATACCAATGACTCCTAAACCAGCACCATGATCTTAAGGTGGGCTTGCTCTGTCTTTTTTTTCCAGCTCAGATTTAACCTTGTAATGCTCCCTTTGACTGGCAATGACACATAAAATTCAGAAAGAAGTGTGCAAATATTTTTTCATCCTTCTTGTCTGGAATTCAAAATTACCTCCTCCAGGAGGATTTGTCTAGTGCTCCTGAGAATAGTTCACACTCTGAATGTTTCTTCTATATATGCCAATTGGGTTCATCATGCTTATCAGAATTTTCTGTCTATATACTTGTGTCATCCCAGGGAAGTGATCTCCCTGAGGGCAAGGGCCACGTGTCTTGCCTGCAGTTCCCATTTGTCCTGAAATATTGCCGTTTATACTATAGCAGTATGTCAAGAGAAATACATTCTTCCAAACTCACCAGTTGGCTTACAGAAGAGGACTGATGTAAAGCAAGAAGGAAGTCAAGCCATAGCCCAGAGCATGAGTCACCAAACTGAAAATTGACCTGTTTTTAAAAATTCACAAGTTTTTTAAAAACTCCAAGTAATAAGGTAGGGAATCAATATATTGTTTGAGATGAGAAGTAGACAATTATAGGAAAGGCTCTAAAGGTACAAGTTTTAGAACCATACTGATCAGAATTGAACCTTTATTCTAAAACATACTAGAGCAAGATTAATTACTTACTCAAGAGCAATTTAGTAGCATTTATATATTATGTTAGTGTTAAAGAGAAAGAGTAATTGATAAAACTCTGTACTTAACTCACATGACAGATAACATGAGAAAGATTCTGGGAATACAAGAAATTCCAAGGAATCCCAGTATCACAGGACTCCAGTAATGTTTGCATGGTAGATAAACTTTACCAGTGTGTTGCTGTCCATGGTGCTGAATTCATTGTGCCCTCACCTGTTTTGTTTTTTGGTTTTTTTTTAATTTTTTTTTATTCATTTAATTTTGATTCATTGAACACAAATGGAGTACAGATGGTGTTTCTCTGGTTGTACACAAAGTAGAGTCACACCATCTGTGCATTCATACATGTACACAGGGCAATGATGTCTGTCACACATTCTTTTATTATTCTTGCCCCCCCGACCCCATCCCACCCTTCCCTTCCCTCTATGCTATCTATCCTTCCTCCATTCTTGCCTCCCTTCCACCATGCATTATGCATCATCATTCACTTATCAGAGAGATCATTCGGCCTTTGGATTTTTGGGATTGGCTAATCTCACTTAGCATGACAGTCTCCAACATCATCCATTTACCTACAAATGCCATAATTTTATTCTTCTTTATGGCGGAGTAATATTCCATTGTGTATATATACCACCCTCACCTTTTTGGTACCAGAATTGATTCCAGGGGAGCTCAACCACTTAGCCACATCCCCAGCCTGTTTTGTTTTTTTTATTTTGAGCTATACTCTCACTAAGTTGCTGAAGCTGGGTTTGAACTCACAATCCTTCTGCCTCACCTTCCCAATCTGCTGGGGTTACAGGTGTGTGCCACTGCACCCAGCTTCCTTTAACCTTTTCTATAGGAACTCTCTACTTCTTCCCTATGCGTAGGTGGCTTTTGAGTAGGGTCCTAAAGAATGAGCTCAACTTTCCAAATAGAAAACAGTATGTGGGAAAGAACAGAAAAATCATCAAAGATTCTTATTAAAGTGTTTGTTAAATACTGATTGTTTCCAATTCCCTGCCACCATAAACACACTATAACAAGCATCCCCATGCTTGTCTCCTTACAGATCTATGAGATTACTTCTTTTGTCTTCTTGCCCAGGAAAGGAATTGATGAACCATAAAGAATAAATACATTCAGTAGATTCTACTGTCATATATATAACTAAAAAGCAAATAAAAAATTAAAAGAAATAAAGAATAGAATATTCAACTGTGTAAGATAAAAATCTCATTTTTTTCATTTCTATTTTACAAAAGTTCTGACAAGCATGAGGTAAGTTACAGTGCTCTCCTTCCCCCCCACCACCACCAAAACTGTTGGATTAAATGCTGGCTGTTTCTCACTGGGAGCATGATTTTGTCTATGATAATACTCAATTTTATATTAAGACTTCAAATTTCTTGTTGAGTCTTTGGTCTCTTAGCTTCATTTTTGCTATTTGAATATATTTGGATAATGGATAATCTTTCGTTATCCATTAACATTTTTTAAAACACATTAAGGAAGTTCACATGAAGCAGTCAACTTCTGTGACAATTAGATATAAGAACATGAGTCTTTAATTCATGCACTCAAAGAATTTTTTTAAAGAAATCTAGTGGAACTCCAACTTGCATCCATGTTGCTCTTAAATTATTATATCCAAAGTGCATTTCCTTTACAATGTGAAGCCACAATATTTTGCCTATCTGCTCCCCTACAGGTACATCCTCCACCTCCAGATTGCCTCCCACTTCTTATCAACACAAATGCTATAATGAACATTATTACATGAGTTCCCTTATGAATCGTGTGAGTACTTCTTTGGAGAATATATATTAAAGTAGAACACCTAGGACACAGGCTACATGGGTTCTTAGCCTGACTAATGCTTTCTTCCTAGAGGTGCTAAGAATCTTCGTAGCTCAATATGACTGCCGAAAGATCTGCATCTGACTACAGTATATTTTTGTAGCAGACCAGTTATTCCAATAAAACATACATAGAAAATGATAAAATTCAAGAAATAATCTGTTTAAATGTTTTAGAGGGCTGGGGTTGTAGCTCAGCAGTAGAACACTTGCCTGTACACGTGAGGTGCTGCGTTCAATCCTCAGCACCACAATTAAAAAATTAAAAAATAAAGATATTGGGTCCATAGACAACTAAAAAACAAAAACAAAAAACAGTGAAACCTACCAAAGTAGCCAAAACTTGAAGGTTTTTGATCCCAAGAGAAAGAAAACTCAATGAATGAATTCAAAATTTTAAGCCACTTCTCTCCTTGAGGCATTTATTAGTTCTTAAGTATATTGGACAAAGAAGTTAACAAACCAAATAGAAGGTAACTTAAAAGAAGCAAAGAAGGGCTGGGGATATAGCTCAGTTGGTAGAGTGCTTGCCTCACATGCACAAGGCCTTGGTTTCAATCCCCAGTACCAAAAAAAAAAAAATTGCAATAATTGCTCAGGGCTGGTAAAATAAAAATTAGAGTTTAAAACTTGCAAGGCAGCCAGAACTTGAAGGACCAAGACTGTAATAAAAAGGAAGCAAAGAATAGGGAGTATATCACTCTGCTTGGCTTTTCCCCTGTGGGGCATACACCTAATCAAAAGCCATACAGGCATGCGCAACCAAAATCCCAGGTCCAGTGAGGAGTGAAGTGGGACTGGAAAATAAACATTCACAAACACAGATTTTGAAGATTAAGCTGGGATTAACTCTACTCTCTGATGGAGGTGCAGATCTAAAGAGTTCTGCCAGCAATCTTTATTTATATGTTTCATTATCAGGTTAAAGACTATGCAACCATTATTCTTTGTATTCAGGAAAGTTACAGAAACTAGGACATCTATGTAGCTTTTCCACAGTTGCAAAGTGCAATGTTAGGAGCTTTGTGTAGCTCTCATAAAAGTCCATTGTTAAAAGTTACTGTAAAGCAGGCAGGAACTGGAAAAGCAGAGCTGGTGAAACATTGTAGTTGTCTAGCATAAGAATTCCTTTCTTTCAGGAGCTATTGCCTGAGATCAAGGTCAGAGCTGATAGGACTCTTGCACAGAGCCTCCTCATGCAGGGCATTGCCACAGCAGCTAGGCATCCTGTGCCCTTGCACAGAAACATTCCCAGGCACCAGGCATGCCACAGCCATGAGGGCATCAGAGACCCCTGATCTCAGTAACTGCTCTCCCATCCTCTGTCACCACTCTCCACAGTAGAAGCAATCAGAAAGTTTTTATTAAGAGCTTAAATAGAAAATAGAGCCTTTTGAAGATAAAAATCAGAGCTCAGAGAATTACCAAGGTAAAAATACCTTTAAAATTCCAGAATTTCAGTTAGAATCCTTAAAGAGTTGCCCCCAAGATGAAGTGTACAGATCAGAAATAAAATAAATCGTACCAATCCTAAAATCTAGTTTTGAATCAAATTTATCCCAGGTTAGAATTAAATTACTTGCTCTCCAGAAAACTCTCTAGAGAAAGACAAAAATCATCCATGTCTCATTTAAAATTTTTCCTGCTTGGTGTTCAGCATCAGTTAAAAAAAAAAATGCATACTCCAAGACAGAAACAGAGTGAAAAATAGAAAATGGAAGAAACCCACAGATGATCTAGTTATTGGACATCCACATTAATAAAAATAACTGCGATAAACTGTCCAGCACGTGCATAGGCATGGGGCCATTGGTCCAGGGGCAGTGTCCAGGGAAAGGCAACATTCTAATGGGAACCCATTAGCGCAACTTCCAAAAAACCCCAAATCGAAGCCACTGCCTGAAGAGCTTATCTAATTATTTCAGATGCAAGGGAAGGCACATACATAAAGCACAACTTTTTAATAAAAACATATCCTTGAGAAAATAACTCTAATTAATATGTTCAAGAAAATAACTGACAAAATAGAGAACTCCCCAGAGAAGTAAAAGCTAAAAGAATATAAGATTCTATTGGAAATAAAGGAACAAGAATGAGGGCTTCAATAGGTAGACTTAACAGTAAATTAATCACAAGGGAGAGAGAATTAGTGATGGAAGACTGGTAGAAAATAATTATTTTGAATCAATGAGAAAAATGATGCAAAATACATGAAAGCACTTGAGACTTTTATATGAAATGTCATTAGAAAGTCTCTCTAGGGGGGCTGAGGATATAACTCAGTTGGTAGAGTGCTTGCCTTGCAAGCACAAGGCTCTGGGTTCAATCCCCAGCACCGCAAAACAAAACAAAAGAAAAAAAATCCTCTCTAGGATTCAATGCCCTGCAGACATGGTGGCATATGCCTACAATCCCAGCAACTCAGGAGGCTAAAGCAGGAGGATTGCAAGTTTGAGGCCAGCCTTGGCAATTTTGTAAGACCCTGTCTCAAAATAAAAAGGCTGGGGATGAAGCTCAGTGTTGAGTGCCCCCAGGTTTAACCTCCAGTACCTAAAAAAAAAAGTCTCACATTTTAGGTAATTGGAACACAGGTAAGAGAAGCAAAAGAGAATGGGGAAAGGCAATATTTGAAGATATAAGGACTCGAAATTTTCCCAAAATAAGGAAGACTTTTAAGGAACAGATTCAAGTAGCACTATGAACCTCAGTTAGGATATATTCAAGCAAAATCACACTCAAGCATGCCATGGTAAAACTGCAGGAAACCAAAGACAAAGCAGCAAAAAGGCAAAGGACACACCACCTTCAAAGGAACACCAATAACACTTTCAGCCTAACTTCTCAGCAGACGTAATGGAAACCAGAAGATGACGAGATGATAAAACAACATCTTTTAAAAAAAAGAAAATTATACACACACACACACACTTTTAAAATGAAAGCAAAATAAAGACATCTTCAAGGACAACCTCATTAAAATAAATATTCTAAAATTTTTACAGGTAAAAAATATGATTCCAGACTATAGCACAGAAATGCAGACATGAAACAAATGCAATAGAATAAGTAAACATGTGACTTACAACTCCCACGTTCCCTAATCCACCCTCACTCCAAGTGCCTGACACCAAATAGTCTGTTCACACTTCCATTTTCAAGGATGCTGTAGTTTTTGCTCTGTAAGAAGAGAAAGTGCCAGAATATCCACAAACCCAGGACATTCAATAAAATTTCAAGTCTTAATTTGCCTGCATGTGGGAACTATGAAGAGAATCATGGAACTTGTGCCCTCTCTTCTTACCTGTGCTCTAGTTCATAAACACCAGTAAAACCTGGTTTGTTTTAAACAACAACAATGTAATATGCAGAATTATCTTGAGCCCTAGCACAAAACAGATGGAGGCTAAAAGAGGCGTTATCTTTTTTTTTTTGAACCAGGGATTGAACACTGAGCCACATCTCCAGCCCTATTTTGTATTTTATTTAGAGACAGGGTCTCACTGAGTTGCTTAGGGCCTCGCTAAATTGCTGAGGCTGGCTTTGAACTTGTGATTCTCCTGCCTCAGCCTCCCAAGTGCTGGGATTACAGGCGTGCGCCACCACGCCCCCGGCATTATCTTTTATGACTTTGTATATAAAGACAAAATCACAGTCGAATAAGATCAAGGATTTTTTGACCAGAGCAACTTGGAGTTTGGAATTGCTATTAAATTAGATATAAAAGTCTGCAGGAAAAGCAAGTTTGAAATAGGCATGTTTTAGTCAGCTTTTTTGCTGCTGGGTTGAAATCATCTGACCAGCACAATTACAGAGGAGGAAAGGTTTCAGAGGTCTTAGCCCACAGAAGGCCAGCTCCATTACTTGAGGTTCCAGGTGAGGCAGAACATCATGGCAGAAGAGTATGGCAGAGGGAAGCAGCTCACGTCATGGGGGACAGGGGGAATATCTCCACTCTCCAGATACAAAATATATACCTCAAAGCCACGCCCCAGTTCCAGTCTTCTCCAGGCACACCCTACCAGTTCAATTAATCCCACCAGGGATTAATTTACTGATTGGGTTAAGAATCTTACAACCCAATCATTTCTCCTCCTAACCTTCCTGCATTGTCTCACAGGTGAGCTTTTGGGAGATACCTCACATCCAAACCATAACAAGGCATGTTAAGTCTGATAGACTTATTAGTCACTTAAACAGAGATGCTAAGTATTTAATTAGACATACTAGCCTGGAGCTCAGGGGAGAAGTTCTGGTTAAAATATAATTGAGAATCATAAGTATATAGCTGTTATTTAAAGACATGAAATTAAACAAAAACTCCAAGAAAATAATAAGTTGCTGATAGAGGGCACAGATTTACAAAGTGTGACCTGTCAACAAGGTCAGCACATTCTTTTCCAGACAAGTTCAACTGCACAAGTGCAGAGTAGGATAGGCAGAGGCAGATTCAACTAATGTTGGCAATATCATTTGTGGCTGATTAAAAACAAAGACATTATGTACTCTCGACACAAATAGGCAAGTCTACAGGTAAAATAATTTGACTTCAAGAAAACGTGAGCCCTGAGATTACATTAAATAAAAAGCTTCTTCACAGCAAATGAAGCAATCAAAGACATAAAGAGAAAGCCTACAGAATGGAGGCTACAGAAAATCTTTGTCACTTACTTACACCTCAAATAGTGCATTAATCTCCAGGGTATATAAAGAACCCAAGCCAGGCACAGTGGTGCACACCTGTAATCCCAGCACTTGGGAGGTTGAGGCAGGAGGATCCCGAGTTCAAAGCCAGCCTCAGCAATGTAGCGAGGCTCTAAGCAACTCAGTGAGACCCTGTCTCTAAATAAAATACAAAATAGGGCTGGGGTGTGGCTCAGTGGTGGAGTGCCCCTGGGTTCAATCCCCAGTTCCAAAAAAAAAAGAGAGAGAGAAAGAAGCAAGTAACACCAACAACGAGAGCAATGGAGACAGCAGTTTATTGGTTTGGGGGTCTGCTGACCACAGGCCTCAGTGGATAATCCTGGGCTGAGCTGGGCTGGGTGGGGCTGTGTCATCTCTCACTCTCAGAACAGGGCTTCTGGCCTTGGGACTGATTGTATAAATCCATGGCCACTACAGCAACGCTGGAGAGAAACTCAGAGAAATTGATCTTCTCATCATGATTCATGTCTTCCTTCTTAAAGAACTTTTCTAAGAAATCTGGGCTCTTTTTTTCCTGTGGAGAAAAGATATCCAACAAAAGAAAATTAGGTTATCAGGTTACAACCTAGGCCTGGATTAGGAGAAAAAGGAGAGGATGGAAAAGGAGAAATATCTGTGGGGTCAGGGTGAGGATTGCAGGAGGGCAAGACAGAGATGACCATGATGGAGAGAACTGGGGACTTGCCCGAGGGTTTTTGTTGTTGTTTTTGTTTTGTTTTGTTTGGTTTGGTTTGGTTTGGTTTTGGTACTGGGGATTGAACCCAGAGGCACTTTACCACTGAGCTACATCCCCAATCCTTTTCATATTTTACTTTGAGACAGAGTCTCACAAAGTTGCCCAGGTTGTACTTAAACTTTCTATCGTCCTGCCCCAGCCTCCTGAGTAGCTGGGATTACAGACACTCATCTGACTCTGAGCTTTTTAACTGGCAATTCCTTGGCGCCAATGAGCACATACATAGGAGATCCACAGTTGGCAGGAGGTTCTGTTCACCTGTCTTTGCATATACTACATTCCTTTTTCCTGGCCTGCCATGCTTTGGACCCCGGTTTCAAAACTGCTCCTACTCATTCCCATCTAAACTTGCCAACTCTGAGTGTCCCTGAATCTCCCCTCTGGAATTTAATCTATTGAATTCTTTGTGCCAGTGAGTTCAGTGTGTGCTAATAATTTAATAATGAAATCAGGTACTACAGTGAGTGAGATTCAAAGGCCTGAGGTTTTAGGGGTGCCTAATTTCGCTTGGCACTATGATTTCTAATGTGTTACTTCTACTTCTAGGGGTACATGGAAAGAAGCTACCAGAAAGAGTCAAAGAATCCAAAGAGGGAAGCCTAAAAGAGAAAATTTTTGCTAGCCCAACAACTGGGGAGGCTGAGGCAGGAGGATTGCAAGTTCAAAGACAGCCTTAGCAACTTAGCAAGGCTATGTCTCAAAATAAAAACTGAAAAAGGGCTGGGGAAGTAGCTCCGTGGTAGAGCACCCCTGGGTTAAATCCCTAGACCAAAAGAGAGAGAGAGAATATGTGTGTGTGCGGGTGTGTGTTTATGCCAGAGACCTTTCCCTGACCCCAAAACCACTATAGACTGCTAACTATATAATGACAATTGTTAACAGCCCTACCCCTCTTTCCATTTCACAACGTATTTTCACATACTTCGCCCATTTACATGCTTATAACAACCCTGGGAAATAGGTGCTACTGTCCTCATGTTATGTCTGAGGTAACTAAGGTGAATAGGTGGTTAGGTATTTGTAACAGTGTGATTTGTAAATGGCGGTGGGTATGCAGGAAGCTGGATCTTCCGACCGCCATCTTGGACTCTGTCTACCACACTTTGGATTCAAGGAGATGGGCCTGCAGGAGGCTGGGTCCAGGAACAAGATGCCAGGCAGCCCAGTCCTATGGCTGCCTCTCAGTGAGCTGGCATTCTCAGACACACCAGGGCCACAGGTGCTGCTCATTCCTGTCCCTCTTCTTCCTGGTCCCACTTAGGTGCCTACTCACACAAGCTGACAGGAAGGTGGGAAAATTCTCCTTCATCATCTTCGATAAACCCGATTTGTCCATAGCATTTGAATCTTGGGTATATTCATGATACAGTTTGAGCAAGCCCAACAACATCTTCTCAGCCTCAGTGTTACTCATCTTATTTTCCAATAAGCTGCAGGAAACAAAGACAGTCACCTGATTTTGTTTTCCAATGTGAGAGACCATAGGAAACAGAAGGAGAGGAAGCTGGGGCTGCAGAGAGGGTGAGACAGTAGGTCTGAAAAGCCGTAGAAGAATTTGGTATTCCTTCGGTCCAGGTGAAATAAAAAAAGGGAAAAAAGGTTTGAGGAGAGGGCAGGAAAACTCCTGGGAACTGTAGAGGGAAGAAGGCTGTGAGAATTATGAAATGTAGTATCTGATGGGCCCAAAAGGAATGTCATGACCCACCTCACTGGTAGTCTCCTGGATCTCTGGGCTCAGATCTGTTCATGATGCTCCCAGAAGGGCTCTGCCATCCTGTGGTTTGTTATATCCTATCCTCTTGTTCCCAGTCAGGACTCTCCCCAACCCTGCCACTCACCATTATTCTGGACACATTCTGTGGCCCAAACAGAAGAGCCCTCCAGAGCCCCATCAGAGTTGAGGCTGCTTTGGCAAGTACCATCAAGGCCATAGGATGCAAATGGATCCCAGAGGGTAGTGGTGCATTTGCTCTAGAGACCTGTTGGTAGGACTTTTTCCCAGCTCTAGAATAATAATGAATGGAGGGGCAAGGCTTGACCCTGAGCCCCTCTGGTGCTTCTGAGCATCTTGACAGGAGTGGAGTCCAGGGGCACCAAAAACCACAGAATAAGGAGATGAAGGACTATAGAGGGTAGAGACAGCTCTGGAAATCCTAGACTTGGCTATGTCCTCAGTTGCCTGTGAAGACATTGTCCCAGTGGTTCCTCAGTGAAGAGATCTAGATGTCACCGAACAGAAAGGATATAGATTATCTATTCCAGCTCTTCATTGCCCGGAAGAGGATGCTGAGGCCTAGATGCAGAAGAAGGATGATGGTTCAGGCATCCTGACTTCTAACCCAGGGAGATTCTCCTGATGTGAGCAGGAAGCAGAGCAGGCCAGGGCACTGTGCCTTAAACCTAGAAGCAAAGAGGCAAATGGGGACTCACCAGACCCTGAGGAAAAGGCACGGAGGAGGAGGACAGTGAGAGGTTTGCTTCAGGATGAAGAGATGTCCCTTTTATGGTACTCAGATCTGGGCTGGGGCCAAGGCGGGGAGCCTGGGGCTTATTCCATCAGCTCTCCCAACATGACACTGTTCTTGGTGGGGACTCACACCCAAGACTCTGCCCTGAGGCTCAGAGGTGCCTGCCAACCCAGGCCCCATGCAGAGCCCTCTTGCCTTCCTAATCTTATGGGGCTGGAATAGCAAGTACTGGCAGAGGAAAAGGGAGAGGACCGCTGTGCCCCAGGAAATACAGTGGTTGGGGATGTGGAAGTGGAATCGGGGTAGCCCATTATGTACCCAATGAGTCATTCAACCAACTTTCATTCATTGTTGATGATATAAAGCGGTTGCCATTATTGTCAGGTTACCACATGCCAGGTGGTGTGCTAAGAGCTTTGAGTGCTTCTCTCATTTAATCCGTGACAATATCCTGCATGACAGGTAATACAATTTACAGATATCCTGTTTGACAAGTAATACAATTTATAGATTTGGAACTGAGAATTTCGCTAGAATCCCCAAGTGTATACCCTAATAAATGACAAAGGCAGGGTTTGAACCCAAGACCTATAGACCCTGAAGCCCAGCTTCTAGCACTCTGCAGAAATTCTGAGTCTCTATTGTGTCCATGTCTAGGCTGAGTGCATAGAGTCAGTTCAGAGCCTGACCTGTGGGAGTCCACCGTCCAGGATAGATGCTGTGCACACAAATGGGCACACAACAGTGACCAGGACTCTGATACATACACAACCCACTGCTACAGCCCAGCCTGATGTCTTCTAAATGGAAGCACCCTTGTGGCACGCCCCCCCTCAAAATTGCCCGTAGGTTAGCTTGCCTGACTTAATTTCATTTCCATCTTCATCAGATCAAAAGATCCCAAGGTCCGGCCTCAGGAGGACCACAGTCTGTCCCCACGAGGAACCTCTGGCCAGGGACAAGGCTGCCAACTCACTGGACCGCCTCATACCTGCTCTGTGCTCCAAATCACTACCCATGGAGTGGGGGGCAGGCTGCAGTATCCAGTGGGTATCCACCCTGCACCCTGGCACTCCTCATGGACGCTCTTCAGGCCTCCCTTAAATAGAGCCTGTTCTTGGGCACTTCATGTTCCCCCTAAACAGCTCCTTCTGCCCCCAGGGTCTGTCAACCTCCCTGATATCTGTGCTCCCTGGCTCTGCTATCCTACCAGCAACCCCCAACACACATGTGCACACACATGTGCACTGAATAAAGCTGCACTTTGTTCCTTGGGAATGTCTCTGTACCCCCTGTGTAGCCTCCCAGCCTCCCTTTCCCAAAGATTTTATTACAAGATACATTTTGCAAACAGAATTGTACTTAGGAGCCAGAGAAATCAAAGTGTAAAAAGGAGAGGAGCTTTGGGGAGGGATGGAAATGGAGCCATCAGCATCCCCCAAAACAGCCTCCAAAACCCTCTGGTTAAAAAGCAGATTCTGTAGGGACTGGGATTGTGGCTCAGTGGTAGAGCACTTGCCTAGCGTGTGTGAGGCACTGGGTTCGATTCTCAGCACCACATATAAATAAATGAATAAAATAAAGTCAATCAACATCCAGAAAAATACTAAAAAAAAAAAAAAAGCAGATTCTATAATCCCAGCTACTCAGGAGGCTAAGGAGAGAGGATCACAAGTTCAAGACTCAACGATTTAGCAAGACCTGGCCTCAAAACAGAAAAATCAAAAGGGTTGGGGATGTAGCTCAGTGGTAGAGCATCCCTGGATTCAATCCCCTTTACAGGAAAAAAAAAGAAAAGAAAAAAAAAAAAAAAA
>JAJEJO010001756.1:15028-31412 GCA_020662805.1 Glaucomys volans
TAGGAGCGCTGGGACAGGCCCAACATGGCTGTAGTTAGGCTCCCTCACCAAGGTTTCCAGCAGGCCATGTTATGTTTTGAGTGCGTAGCCAAGGCCATGAATCAGCTATGTTAGGGTGAATAGTAGTCAGGGTCAGAAACACTCTGATTCAGTGTATGCACTCAAGGTCGTAAACATTTGCCTGTTAGCAGCCACATGCAACCTGTGGGCAGTGTGCCCTTTTTGTTTGGCCTGCACATAAAAAGGGCCTACGGAATTGACTGGATAGAGGAGAGGCAAAATGGAACTGGTGGGGGAGAGAGGGAGGAGCAAAATGGAACTGGCTGGGGACTAAAGCTGAAGCTGGAGGCTAGAGGCTGTCGCCACCTCTGAATAAAGCATTCCTACTATCCTAACTGCATCTTGCATTTTCTTCAACCTGCTGGGATCCCAGACCCTGCTTCCAGGGACCCTCCATGTGACGGGGGGTACCTAGAAAACAATTTCATCCCTTACAGAAAGGTCAGAACCCCTTTGCCTGTCTCAGAAATGCAGTTTCTTAACAACACCTGAGAACTCCTAAATGAAGCTGTGCAGCAGCCAGGCACAGATGAAACTTCACGTGGATCTGGGGACCAGCCTTGCAATTAAGCCCTCACGTGTGGCTCCAACGAATCAATAACTGAGACCTGACCTGCAACAGCAAACAGATGCTTGCCCAGCTGTTGAGGCTTGTACCATCCCTGCAGGGAATCCACGTTAAGACAATGGTTTGCAAAGTGTACAATGGGGACATAATGTACTTCTGTGGAGTGGAAGAATGCATGACGAGATGGAGCAACTGGGACTCAGGCACCATGCCAGCAGATAAAGGGTCTTGGTTCTAGTCTGAGTGACCAAGAGTGAGACTTGTACTTCCTTCTGTAGCATCAGCTCATCTGCTAAAGGGAAAGAAGAATTCACTACACAGAATGTTGATGAGATTCACAAGCGGTAATGGGGGCAATAGTGCTGTATAAATGGAAGGAGATCTCCACAGTGAGAGGTTTAGAGCTAATGGGGTAAACTGGGGCCAGGTCAGTAAGGTAGGAATTTTTTTTTTTTTTTTTGAACCAGGGATTGAACTCAGGGACACTAGGCCACTGAGTCACATCCCCAGCCCTATTTTGTATTTTATTTAGAGACAGGGTCTCACTGAGTTGCTTAGGGCCTCGCTAAGTTGCTGAGGCTGGCTTTGAACTCGCGATCCTCCTGACTCAGCCTCCCAAGTCGCTTGGATTACAGGAGTGCGCCACCACGCCCGGCCTAAGGTAGGAATTTAAAACCAGCAAAAGAAAGTCCACTAAGGAGGTAACAGGTGCATAAAACTCTGAGAATCAGGCAACTTGCTCCTAATAAACCATGTGGTCAATAACAGGTACAACCTGGACCTCTGTTTCTTCATCCATAAAATTGTATTAAATCCTGTGCACTCAAGTACTCCCACATCAGCAAAGTCTCTCTTATCCAGTGTTTTATTCCACTCCCCGTGGTCCAACACTGAGTGTCCATTCTCAGGCATACTCTTCTGGTTCCTCCAGCATCCTCTGTAGACAGGGTTTGGCTATAGAAGATGCTGATTCTGAACTATGGCTTGCTTTAAATTGGGATAACAGGATTCTAGAATAACAGAGGTCAGGTGACAACACTTAACTATTGGAAACAAGGTGGAATAAGACCAGAGTGGACAAGCTCAGGCTGGAAGCCAGGGAGTAGCACCCACCAAGATCTATGGAGATGGCTGAAGAACATGGTGTCCCTAGGAAAAACATGGATGGGCAGTTGTGTGATAAAGAATCTAGTCTCACCCGACAAGAGGTCTGGCCTCTGCCCTTGGCTTCTCAGAACCCAAATAACCACAACATTCCTGGAGAAATAAAAGGAAGGTGGAAAACACATTAGCAAATATCAAAATTTACTATGAAGCTACGGTAATTTAGACAGGGTACTATTAGTGCAAGGATAGATAAAGATACCAATGAAACAAAGAGAAAACGGAAATTCCATGGGAAAGTGATGGTCTTTTCAACCAGTACTGCTGTTTCAATGAAATATGTACACGGAAAAAATAAATCTTGGCATCACCTTACATCATACAATAGAATTAACTCTAAACTGATTATAGATCTAAATGTAAAAGGTAAAACAGCAAAGCTTCTAGAAGAAAATATGGGATGACATCTTCATGAGATTGAAGAAAGCGAAAATATCTTTAAAAGAACAGAAAACAAGCATTGGCAATAAAGGGTTAGTATTAGAGTAACAAACAACTATTTGCCAAAAATTATCATTAAAGGAGTGGAGACACAAACCATAAAGTGGCAGACATACACACACATGTATGTGTATGTATGTAAGAGAATACATGCAAAACATATAAGGGGCCGGGCGTGGTGGCGCACTCCTGTAATCCAAGCGACTTGGGAGGCTGAGTCAGGAGGATCGCGAGTTCAAAGCCAGCCCCAGCAACTTAGCGAGGCCCTAAGCAACTCAGTGAGACCCTGTCTCTAAATAAAATACAAAATGGGGCTGGGGATGTGGCTCAGTGGCTGAGTGTCCCTGAGTTCAATCCCTGGTTCAAAAAAAAAAAAAAAAAAAAAATATATATATATATATATATATATGGAATTCCTACAAATTGATAGGGAAAAGGCAAACATCCAAGAGACATAAATGGACAAAACACTTGAATAAGCCCTTCACAAATGAAGATATTCATATTCAGATGGTCAATTAAAAAAAGTGCTCAAACTCATTAGTCATCTTGGAAATAAAAATTTAAACTATGTGAAAATCCCAATGCACATCCACCAGAATGGACAGAATTAAAAACAGAGATAATAAGGGATGTAAAATAAGTGGAACCTCCTAATACAAGTGTAAAACTGATACAACTAGTCTCTTCCATGTTGTTTGGCATTATAGACTAATGCTATACATACATACTCACATCCTTTGATCCAGCAATTTCCTTCTTGATATATATACTCAAAAAGAAATATGCACATCAAAAATCATATATAACAATGTTCATAGTGGGGCTGGGGCTGTAGCTCAGAGGCAGAGCACCTGCCTAGCATGTGAGGCACTGGGTTCAGTCCTCAGCACCACATAAAAAAACAAATAAAATAAAAGCATGCTGTCCTTCTACAACTACAAAAAACAAATTGTTTTTAATGTTTGTAGTGGCACTGTAATATCCCAAAACTGGAAATAGCCCTAAAGCTGGAAACAGCTACCCATCCATAGTAGAACAAGTAAGCATGCTTCATGGCATATTCGTACAATGAAATCTATGAAAACTCTTTAAAATGAGCCAGCCATGGTGGCACACACCTGTCATCCCAGCAACTCAGGATTAAGCACTGAGGCAGGAGGATTGTAAATTCAAAGCCAGTCTTAGCAACTTAGCCAGGCACTTAGAAACTCCGTGAGACCCTGACTCTAAATAAAATACAAAAAAGCTGGGGATGTTCCTCAGTGGTTAAGTGCCCTTGAGTTTAATCATAAGACCCTAAAAAAAAAAAAAAAAAAAAACTTCAAATGAGCAAACTATAGCTACATATAATGTAATTTCACAAACAGTATTTCAAAAGAAACCAGACATAAAGAAATCTATGCCATGTGATTTATTTTTTCCACATTTTTATTGGTGCATTGTTGTTATGGGGCACAACTTAAGAACAGACCAATCACCACCAAGAAGCCCAAATTTGAGAGTCGTTGTTAGCTGGCCAGCCAACTGTCTCACACAACGCCCAAAATGGCTATTGGGAGAACAGCCCCAACCATAAGGTTGCAGGGGGTTTTATATCATAAGCCAGCACATCAGTCATAAGTGTCTGTTGTTATGATTCAAAACTATAAACTAACATCATAAGATCTAAAATTATAAGAAAGAAGGGGTAGTGAGCCAAAATGACTTTAGTTGGGTACAAGTTAAAGAATGGTTACTAACATCTAGACAATCATTGCTGACATGGTACATTGTCCAAGAAAAATAGGAACCAAAAAGAGAACAATTTTACATTGTATAAGAATTGCAACAAAAAAAAAAAAGAATTGCCATTTTGTGCTGCCCAACATGCTATGCTAAGCAACTGTTGATGGGTACAGAGGCGGAGCGTTCCCACGGGAGAAGCATTTCCTACGTAGCATGGAGTCTCAGGGTAAAATGGAATCTGTTTAGTCACTGCCCACATAGACTGGCCTGTAACATTTCCATGGAGCCAAACATGTCAACCCATCACATTGTAGTTGTCATATTGTTGGGATTTGTTTTATATATTTGTAAATGCACGCAACCATATAATTTGGCCAATATCAATTCCCAGCACTCCCCCCTCTCTTGCCATGTGATTTAATTTGTATAAATTTCAAAAACAAAACCAATCTATGGTGGTAGACTCAATATAAGTGATACCCTTCTGGATAGAGATGGGGATAGTGACTGAAATGGGACATGAAATGGGGTCTGGGATCCTGATAATGTTCTATTTCTTGACCTAGGCACTGCTTACCCTGGTGGTCTCACTTTGTGAAAATTTACTGAGCTGACACATAAGCTCTGTAATTTTTCATGACCTTCAATTTTTAAAAAAAAAATAGATTTACCAGTACAAATGAGAAGGTAAACATTTCCTGGTTGGGTGTTCCCTTTTGTTTTCTCTTTCCCCAGGAGCCAGCCCTGCAGACCTGGAACCCCTGCAGATGGAAAGCTGTGAGAAGCAGAGCCTAGAAGTACAATCTGGAAATATTCCTTTCTCTAAAGTCAGGCACTTACTAGCCACAGGTCTGAGCTAAGAGAAAGAATCAGAAGTCATATCTTTGAATGAAGATTGAAGTGCCTTAAACAGAAAAAAAGGACATAACTGGAACGGCCATGAGGGGTCATTCATGAGAGACAAAGCAAGTGAGAGTTGGAGGTGGTGAGCAGAGATTTGGAGACTTTCTTGGCAATTGCTTGCCTCACATGACACCATGCAGGAGAGAGCTAATGCCAAATGACTTAACCCTGGCAAATGAGAGTGTGTAGTTTCCCGTGTTCTAACCCAGAACAAATAGCCTGATGGGGGAATTTCAGTAACACATTGAAAGTGAGACACTTAGAGATGTGATCTTTTTCTTGTCCTTTAAATCCCATCATTTTGACCATACAATGTCAATTCTATATATCTTGTATTAATGTGGGTCTTCCAAGAGACTCCAATACTGAATTAGACATGCAAAAGGTTAATCAAGAGAAATACACATTAAGATACTTGAGGAGAAATGAAATAAGAAGAGAAGGAAGGAAAACCCTTCAAACTTCAATGCAGGCCAGACCTACAATGCAACAGAGGGAAGGATTGAGTAGGAAGAGTCTCAGCTGCTGCCTAGTTTCAAAAAAGGCTTGACCAGGCTGATGGGGAGCCCCAAGCCAAAGTCATCCACTGGGGAGTCCCACATCTTTCAGCATTGGGTTGGCCTTAGTATCTCTGTCATGCTCAGTCTAGGGATTGAGAGAATCCCGAGAAAGCAGAGCCTATGTGCAAATATAATGATGGACTGAGAGGCAGCAGCTGGAACTGTCAATCAACTATGCTCCCTGTTGCAGGAGATTGCTATAGTCAGCACAATTCCATGACTTCCACATTTTACTCCTGGCTCTAAAAGGATTTGCTCATCCACACTGCTTCAAGGAGAAGCTCCTCCATGGATCCCATGGACCTCTTTATTTAATTTAGAAGGAGAGACTAGTAAGTGAACTACAGCCTTGGTCACTATAACTTTTTTCAAGGACATAACTGGTGTTCACCCTCTTCCCCCTCTACCCTGCATTCTTAGTTATCAGCCTTAGCTATCATATTGACAAGTCTTGATGATTTAGTCTTGATTTGTTTCTGAGGAGCCTGAGCTCTTGACTATTCCAACAGGGGCAAAAGACAGGTAGCTGATTAACAAAGAAAAGGAAATGGGCTGCTTACAGCTAACATCAGATAGCACTTCCCCACTCACCAGTTGCTAACACCTCCGGGGGAGGGGAAGGATCACACTTTCCAACACCCACAAACAACTGCCCCCAGCGCTGCTCTTTTCATGCCTTGGGGCACGTAGACAGGAAAGACAGAAAGGGTGGGGGGTCTATAAAAAAACAAGACACACCCACTCCAGGAAAAGTCTGCTATCTCTGTCTCTTAAACAAAACTTGCTTTCTTTACTTGCCTCAGTGTTTCTCCAGTGTTTAATCTTCAACACCCAGAAGAACGAGTCCCAGTCCTGATTTCCAAGACTGGTATCACTATCAGCCTGTTCTCAGGCCAGAGTTGATGCACTTCTAAGTTCACAGTCATGATGGGACAAGCAGGTACTAGGAGGTGACCAAGTCAGTCAGCTGAGTTCCACCAATATTCCCCCTCCTCCAATATGTAGCAATAGCCCCATCTCCTGCCGTCAGGATCAATTTCTCCTGCCACAATGCCAATTCATCTTCTCCTTTGTTTGTCCCTTCTCCTCTGTCGGTTCCCTAGTCACAGTGGAAATTTGTAGTTTAATGGGGCCCTTGCTGTAACCCCTTGGCAAAAATGTTTCCCCTCTGGGGATTCAACTGTCAATTCTTGTAAATCCCAGAATTGTAGAAATTAGAAACACAGACTTCAAGTGGGTCACTGAAGTGATATTAAGTGGGGCCAACCATGAATCTCCACAAAAGGAGGAAATATTTAATGTATATACTGCTTCCTAAAGGATGGAACCCCAAGTCCGAGCATAGAATCATGGTTCCCATCAGACCAGGCATTGTCTCTGAAATCTCCAGAAATCTGGATCCATCCATTCCTTAGCTGCTTTCTCAAGGCAGTTCCCACTTCCACTCTGCCACCCCTACCCAGTCTCACTAGAGGAAGCTTCCCAAAGTTCTCAGCCAGCAAGACCTCCTTCAGCTGTGTGCATGTCCAAAAGTTTTGAGGGATGGAGATGAACCAGCTCACCTCAGAAACTAGATGGGGTCTGTCTACCATGGTATACTGTCCAACACTGGGCTATCCTGACCACCACTCTCCCAGGCTGCCCACCATGGGTTTAATGGGGTTGGGGCAGTCCCACATGGGAGACAGGTTAGGGCAAGTCTTTGTCATCCCCCATATGGCTCCATTTGCTCATGCATGATGGGGTTTGGCCTGCTGTCCCTTGTATGGGCAGTGCAGACTCTCACAGCTATAGGAGTTCATAGCTATCCAGATGTGTCCTGCCACCTGGGCCTCCAGCTCCCCTGAACTTTCCAGAGCCCTGTCCCAAGCCCTCATTTGGTACCAGCACCTCCTTTCTCTCTGTCTATCTTCCCTAGAGAAGCCTGGGTCAAGGGTGACAGGATTTTCAGCCCTGCTACTGGGTTCAGCCCATCACTTCCTTTGTCCACTATAGCAAACATGATCTCCACCATATTAACCTAGAGAATCAGCCTGAGAGGGCTGGGAGAAAAAAATTGACATAGCAAGGAACAAATTCTAGCCAGAAACCCATGCTCTGAGAGTCTATCTTTCTTCATCTTTCCCATCGATGACTTTGGACTTGACCCTTACATCTCCCAAGGGGGCAGAATTCTGTGAGCACAATTCCCTAGATGACATTAATCTTGAATCTTATGGCATCTCTTCCATTGAATCAGAATTGCTTTCTCATAGATTATATTAGAAAGACGTCCAATATTCTAATGTAACCCCCCCCCAAAAAAAGTATGGAACCCCAAACTTTCAAAGTGTCGCTTCTGAGCTGGTGCTTCTGCTGTCCCTGTGGGGCTATTCCAGAGCTCTGTGAGGCTGGCTGCTTCCAGGTGGTGTGGTGTGTGATACTATTGTGATCTGGGTCATCCTGCACCTAATTGTAAAGTTGATTCAGCTGAGGTATTCCATGTCTGTGAATTCCATGTCTGTCAGGCATTCTGTAAGCCCCTAGGTATTGATGCTGGCTGAGGCTATGCAGAAAAGAAAATTAAATCCATACCTATGAGAGCAAACCTTTGGCCCTTTCAGAATGGAAAGGGCCCAAAAGAGTCCATTTGCCTCCAAGTTGCTTGTTGGTATCCTCAGGAAATAAGTTGCTGAGGCTGGCCTTGAACTTGGGATCTTCCTGCCTTCCAAGTTACTGAGACTACAGGCCTGTGCCACCATGCCTGGTTGTATCTTCTAGTTCTTTTCCTTTCATCCTCTGACTAGGTGGCCAAGCCATGGGCTACTAACAAAAATATGCATATATTCTCAGCCAGGACAATTCTCCTTCCAAACAAAGGTACATCACTCTACCTACTGGAAAGAAATATTCTTCTGACTGTCTTTTTAAGACCACATTTGAATGTGACTATATGGAGCTGCTGGACATCCTGAATTTCATTCATGTACCACCCACAGACAAAGCATGGACCTTTTCCTCTGATCATATAAGAACTCCCATGTATAGACTTGGGGTGAGGATGAGACATTGATACAACTCTGGCAAAGGCCATGGGGTACTGGGCTGCATACCCATGCAGCTAACCCTTGCCCCATAGGTATGTCCCTTAATCCCCTATTGGGGAACAGACTGCTGTTAGGTCCATTTTATGACTTAATGAACAGAGAGCAATTTCAAATGTGTGATCATTTAATACCCAATGGTCAATGAATGCCTGGGGCCTAATAACATGTCAGAAGCTATTTCCCAAAAAGCATATAATTTTCTGCTATGGATAAAATGACCTTACTTCAGAACCCCAGTCACCCCTGCATTGTAATTCTCCCACTAAGTCTTGCCATAATTTCCCTACCACATCTTTTCCCATTATTGACTGACCCCCAACAACAAAGGATCTGCCAGATCACAGCCCAACTAATGGAGCTGTTTGCACAACAGTGTGGACCTGCTGTGGAACCCTTTCACACTCCTGACCCCACTCAACTCTGGCAGCCTTCAGTGTCACCTAGTGCCTAGCCAAAGCAATACTCCCAACCGTGAAACATGTTGCCTCCAGAAGCCAAGGAGGCCTGGGAAAGAAATATTATTCTGACTGTCTTTTGCCACCTGCTGTGCTTCCTTCTTCATGACGGGGATGCAAGAGGCAATAATTTGCCTTTTATCCTGGATGTGATATCCCAGACCCACCTGTTCAACCCCGGGGTTTTAAAGGCCTCAGCACACTGTTTACTGATCCCAAAGAAAGAACAATGGAGGACTCAGTGGGGAGGGTTTGGACGTTTTATTACTCACGTATTCCTCAAAGCCAGGGGAGGACAACATGGAGAGCTGCACCACCAAGGGAATACATATAGGATAAGTAATGTGCCTACTGAGCGAACGGATTTCTTTGAACGTTTTACAAGTATATTCTTTTACTTTACAACCAACCCCACCTAAAGACTTGAGGCAAAGGAAGTGGCCGGTTTCCCTTCTCCTTATCTTTGTTATCACATTCTTTAAGGTCCTTCATCACCAGGAACCACAAGCCTTCTGAGGCACTGACCAATGTTTACCCCACACTCCCCCTGACCATTGGATTCTTAAAAATCTCAATGAAGAAGTAGGTCCCTGAATCTTCAAAGTGCATGTGTCTCACTAAGAACTCCAAGGCAATAGTCACCTCTTGCTTATCCTGTCTTGTCAACAAGAGGTCAAGCTGAGGACAGCGATGGAGGTAGGAGAAAGTTTGGGATCAGTCAACCAGGTCCTCTCAGTTGAACTGGATTCTCAGCTAAACATGGGCTTATGGATTCTTCCCCTCCATCCATCTCTCCCAGTGTAACATCCAGCAAGTTCTCTACTCACAAATCCCAGAAGAATTTTTTTTTTTTTTTTTTTTTTTTTTTTTTTTGGTGCTGGGGTTTGAACCCAGGTCCTTAGTACTTATAAGGCTAGCACTCTACCAGCTGAGCTATATGCCCAGCCCTCCCAGAAGGATTTTAAAGAATTTCTCCATCATCTTTGACAGGCCTGACTTGGTCAACATTATCCTCTTCCTGGGTGTTACTGTGAAGTTGATCAATCAGGCTGTCACAGACTTCTCAGCATGGGTATTACTCACAGATGTTTTCAGACTTCTGTTTTATTACAAGGGAT
The DNA here is from genome assembly GCA_020662805.1 of Glaucomys volans. Taxonomy (NCBI): domain Eukaryota; kingdom Metazoa; phylum Chordata; class Mammalia; order Rodentia; family Sciuridae; genus Glaucomys; species Glaucomys volans. The sequence continues at coordinate 25,112 of JAJEJO010001756.1, forward strand.
GGATCTGTTGGAGAAGAATAAGGTTGATGGATGATAAGACTGGATGGAGGGCTGGGGGTATAGCTCAGTTGGTAGAGTACTTGCCTCGCAAGCACAAGGCCCTGGGTTCGATCCCCAGCACCGCAAAAAAAAAAAAGAAAGAAAGAAAGATTGGATGGAGAGGATCTGAGGGGAAGGAGGGTGTAATCTGTTTGAAGGCAAACCTAAAATGGAGCAGGATTAAATTCTTTTTTTTTTTTAATTTTTACAGACTTCGTTTTGATTCATTGTACAAAAATGGGGTACAACTTCATTTCTATGGTTGTGCGTGATGTATGTTCATACCATTCATGTAATGAATGTTCAAATTCATGTAATCAAACACGTACATAGGGTAATGATGTCTGTCTCATTCCACCATTTTTCATACCCCTGCCCCCTTCCCCTCTATGTAATCTAAAGTTCCTCCATTCTTCTCTCACCTCCTGGCCCACCAACCTGATTATATATCATCATCCACGTATCAGGGAAAACATTCGGCCTTTGGTTTTTTGGGATTGGCTTATTTCACTTAGTATAATACTCTCCAATTCCATCCATTTATCTGCAAATGCCATAATATTATTCTTCTTAATGGCTTAATAATATTCCATTGCGTATACATAGCACAGTTTCTTTATCCATTCATCTAGGTTGCTTCCACAGTCTAGCTATTGTGATAACGCAAAAAGAGAGCCTACAGAGTGGGAGAAAATCTTTTCCACATACACTTCAGATAGAGCACTAATCTCCAAAATTTATAAAGAATTTTCAAAACTTTACACCAAAAATACAAAGAACCCAATCAATAAATGGGCCAAGGAATTGAACAGACACTTTACAGAAGAAGTTGTATAGGTGATTAATAAATATATGAAAAAGTGTTCAACATCTCTAGTAATTAGAGAAATGCAAATTTTAAAAACTCTAAGATCTCATCTTACTCCAATTAGAATGATTATTATCAAGAATGCAAACAATAATAGATGCTGGCATGGGTGTGGGGGAAAAGGCACACTTTGCTGGTGGAGCTGCAAATTGGTGCAGCCACTCTGGAAAGCAGTGTGGAGATTCCTCAGAAAACTTGAAATGAACCCACCTTTTGACCCAGTTATCCCACTCCTTGGTTTATATCCAAAGGACTTAACATTAAATTCATTTTGATCCAAGTGAAAGAGGAGGAGCTCAGCCACACTCTTTGCCCTCCAGACAACATCTTTGCACTGTATTCTACAAGTTGTTCTATAGGGAACAGCTCTGAAGTATGCTCCCAGAATAACATGCTGCTCTGACAGGAGACAATCACAATTCCTTGTTGTGGGAGCCCTGTGAGGTCCCTGAGACAAATGTTGCAGTTCTTGCTATGCACAGGAAAGGAAGAGAGCTGAGCTTCCACGTGGGGTACAGGAGCATGCCTGGCCCTGGAGGCTGGCTACTGGGAGATCCTGTGGTGACCAAAAAAGAGTGCCACACTTGTTATGAGACTCTCCATGTAAACATCGCATATCTCTATCCCAATTCCCAGGCTTAGCAGCAAACTGTTCAGATCAGTGTAGATGACAGAGCTGGAGTCTGACATCCATAGCAGGGCCACAGTCCCAGACCATCAAAGTCATGGACCTACACACCTGCACAGGCACTCGCATATGCACAAGTGGATGTACACACGCATGCACACACAATAGCATGACAACTCACATTGTTGTACATTACACTCTGGTGCAACCTCCACTCTACAAAACCAGCACTTAGAAACCACCTCCCACAGGGTATGGTGGTGCATGCCTATAATCCCAGTGTCTAGGGAGCCTGAGGCAGGAGGACTACAAGTTCAAAGCCAGCCTCAGCTACTTAGCAAGGCCCTAAAGCAACTTAGAAAGACCTTGACTCTAAACAAAATATTAAAATGGCTGAAGATGTGGCTCAGTGGTTAAGCGCCCCTAGGTTCAATCCCTGGTACCAAAAAAATAAATAAATAAAAGGGGGGAGCAGAGAAAAGAAACTGTCTGTACTGATGGGTGTGAGGGTCATGAATAAATATCCTGGGAACACCAATTTAACAAAAAAAGAAAAGGCATAAGTGAATATTGTAACCCTAATAGATTCCAAACTGAAAGCAGAAATGCATGCCTGATTTGTTGATCCACTTGAAAGGTCAGAAGGCATAGAAATTAGCTCTGGATTTTCTGTTCCTTCCCCTCTCAATCAACCAAATTCAAGACATCAGCTTTTTAAGAAAAGGTCTGGACTAGGATAAGCAACTGTCCTTATTTGCCTGGGATTCTTAGACATCAAACTTTCAGTACTAAAACAGGAAACATCCCTGCCAAACCAGGATGAGTCGGACAACCTAGTCTGGACTCAGGAAAACAGGTTGTTGCAGAGATGCACGCACGTGATTATGCCATGGATTACTGGTTAGTGTTGGGGCTGGACTGGGCACAGGGCCAAAGTAAAGGCACAGTGATATTTCATCGCCAAGAACTCCTTACAAGGGGAGCACTTTCTTTTCACCTGGTCAGGGGCATAAGCAGGAGACACTAGACTAAAAATGTCTCCCTAAAAAGAATGACATCCACATGTTGGTAGCCAGCCCAGGAAGACATCCAGAAATGGGACTTTTCCAGTCAAGCAGGGGAATGAAGCCTGTGCTTCAAGGGCGATGAGGCTTCGCCCTCACAGGCTTGTGAACTAATCTCTTCTTCCAAGCAGGAGAAATGTGCCCAAGGCAATGGAGCATGAGGCTCCCAAACCTGGGGACAAGAGGGAATATGAGGAAGATTGCTTCCAAGTGCTTCTTAGGAATATCTTAGTAAGTGTCAAGCCCAGATTCCCATCAAATAAAGGAGAAAGGAGTGGAGTGATCAGCTGGTGCAGTGGGCTCGCCATCCTGGGTATGTCTTTGCCCTCAGCTTCAACAACAGGCAGTTTCCTCTGGAAATGGTGTCTCCTGGTCCCCCGTGACTGGATATTCATAGTGTCCACTTCTGAGCTGGAATGGGAATAACCCAATACCCTGATTTTGCTAATTAGGACCCTGAGGCACAAGGAGGGAATGACCTATCTAAGGTCATTGGTGGCAGGGCTGGTGAGCTGAGGCAGACTGATAACCAGCTAGGTCATTTCCCCCTGATCTTCAGGACTAGTACCTGGGTTTTACACCTGCGGCATCAAAGAGGCTACTACAGACCTTACGATGAGTCACTGAGGAGAAGGACAAGCTGGTAAGTAGCACGTGCTTCTCAGGAATCCACAGCTGGTCCAGTGCCAGTGTCCCCCCAAACCTCCTGAACATGGCACCATGTCCAGTCATTCCCAACATGACCCCAGGGACCACAATAACCCTGAGACTTAACGGTGCCTTCTCACCTATGCCAAGCCCAAGGAGATGGGGCAGGGTAGAATACACTGAGTTGGATCAGGAAAAAGTTTGCTGAGCCCCAAGAAATATAGGACTGTGGTCTGGGAAGGAAACATGGGGTTGTCTGGTTCTTCTTTCCAGCCATTCAAAAACAAGAGCTATTAAGACCACTGCCAGGCATGGTGGCTCACACCTGTAATCCCACAGCTTGGGAGACTGAGGCAGGAGGATTTCCAGTTCAAAGGCAGACTCAGCAACTTAGCAAGGCCCTAAGCAACTCAGTGAGACCCTGTCTCTAAAGAAAATACAAAAAAGGACTAAGGATGTGGCTCAGTGGTTACGTGCGCCTGGGTACAATTCCTAGTACAAAAAAAAAAACCCACTTATTGAACGCTCTGTGCCAGACAGGAGTAATATGTGAATTAGACACATCTCTCTATTCAATCTATAGGAAAATCCTACTAGGTGAATATTATCATCCCCATTTTTCAGGTAAAGAAAATGAGACTCAAAGTGATTCCATAATATGAACTGGTCACCCAGTGGGTAGATGTAAAACCAAAATTTAGATCAAGGTCAGCCTGCCTCTTAAAACCAGCTCTTCACCACTCTTCTGTACAATGGAATCCCAGGTGTGTCACACCAGAGCTCAGTGGGCAGAGCCCGCCGTCTGGATAACCATGAACTTTCATAGCACTGTCCCATGAGATCTGACAGGGAGAAGCCCAGAGACCTCAGTCCAGGCAGCTGTATGGAATTCAGAGCTCAGGACAGCCGTGGGTGGGACCTCCTCAGGTCCAGAACCCTGGTCTCCTAATCCTTCAGTCCACAGGCCATTCTGGAAGGAATTTGCTCTTCTAGAGTTCACTATCAAAAGTAACACCTTGGGTTACAAAGAAACATGAGAAATAGGTAAGATTTATCTTTTAAGATATGCCTCCTGTTGTAAGTACAAATAGATGATGATGATGGGAATGCAAGGTTAGGAAAATAATTCCATAAAATGAGCCCACTGAACTGACTCCCCACATGCTTTCCTTCCCAAAAAGCAATCTGCCTACAGCCCAGCCTGGCCTGAGGGAACAGGAAATTTGTCACATTCCTCAATAAATGGAGGCTGGGGGCAGAAGGCCTGGCAGTCAGAGAAGGTAATGAATGATGGGGTTGAGTAGATTAGGGTTGGTTAAGAAAGACAATGGCTTTCTTAACAGCTAACACCTCCAGGGCATTATCCCAACACAAGCATTATCCCCCAGGCTGCTCCTTCCTGCCCTTAGGCACGTACACCCAAAAAAGAAAAATGTGTTGGGGGTGGGGTTCTGGGGGTATATAAAAGAGCAAGCACCCCCTCCCACAGGCATCCAACCCTGGGCCTCACTTCTCTCTGGAGAAGTTTGTTTCTGTCCATTTCTTAAATAAAATATGCTTTCTCCGCTTGCCTCAACTTTTCTCTGGTATTTAATCTTCAACACCTGGGGAATGAGGACAGGTTCCTGATCTCCAAGACCAGTATCACTGGGATGGGGGCATCATTTGGAGAATATTCTTTTGCTATTATCCTCCTGATGATCAGTCCACAAAATATCCTGGGGTATTATAATTGGGCCCTGCTAAAAATTGATATTTTAGGACATGCTATTCAATAAAGTAGCCACCAGCCATATGTGAATATCAGGCCCTTGAAATGTGGCTAGTGTGACTAGGAAACTCAACTTTCAATTAACTTAAATTTAAAAATTGTAGTGTAAACTATTCTTCAATTAAGCATATTCACAGGTTCTGTGACTAAGGATATTGTCATTATTGGGAAGGGACAGTAATCATTCTGCCCTTATGAGTTTCATTGTGTTGGTGGCTACATGTAATGATTGTTGGGATCTCATGACCTTGAAGTGCTGTGGGACCTCTTGTTATTCCAACATCTCTCTCTGTAGCAGCGGTGACATGATTTGGGGGACAGAAGTGACAGCTATTCAAGAGATGTTTTCCATTTGCAACAACTTCAGGGTTCATCTTATTAAAAAAATAAAAAGGATTCAAATGTTGACCAGGACAACTCCAAAACCCATGTCTTTATCCATTACCTATATGGCCTTCCCACTTCTTACAAGTCTGACATTGACCCCTCATCTAATTCCTGGGAATTGCTGAAAACTAAAAGCATCAACATTTTCAGTTTTGACTCTGGGTGGTGGCTGAACTCACAACCCCACCTGCCTAGTTCTTCTGCAGATCACGCTTCGCTATTGTGTCTAGAAGAATGCTTTCTCTGGATCCTACTGTGGTATCTGTTGGATTCCTCCCAATATCTTGAATTAACTAGGCACCCTTCATTTGAAATGGGAGGTAACCCTGGGGCCTTGTGCTCTCTGGGCCTGTGATAGGAATGACAACCTTGATGGTCAGTGAATGTCCTCTGGGGTCCTTCTCATTTTTCTTGAAGAATGACACAGGTCCAGATCCTGTCCTGTAAAATCCACAAGTCCATTAGCCTTCTTTGATTCCATCCCATCTTCTCTAATCTCTTACCTTCAAACTGGTGATGTCCCTTCTGGTATAATCTCATCTCTGTTCCTGGCTTCCACTAAGATGACTGTAAGTTCATGCATCACACCAAGGGTCTCTCTGTCAAATGGATGTCCAACCACACCCTTAGAGTTCTCTTCAGAACAAAAGTCCTGATTTTTTGCTACATGGATAGGCTGAGAAATTTCCAGATCTTGAAGTTCTGGTTCCTTTTTGCTTAATAATTTCTTCAGAATGAGAAATTATATTCCATTTATATGTGATGTTTCATAGTGCATTCTACTGTCATGTAAAACTAACTAAAACAAATTTTTAAAAAAGGTTATAAAAAAATAAGCAGAATAATTATACTTGACATACATTTATATACTTTAATCAGTTTCTTAGTTATAGCTG
>JAJEJO010001756.1:31812-63600 GCA_020662805.1 Glaucomys volans
TCATTCAGGCTCTTTGACCCTTCATAGCAAGGGTTACCTTTCCTCTAGATTTCAGTAACCTGTTCCTCATTGCTATCTGAGACCTCACAAGAATGGCCTTTAATGATCATATTTCTAGCCAACATTCTATTTGTGGCAATCTAGGCTTTTTCTAGCATGTCACTTCTACATTTTTATACAGCATAGCAGCACTTCACTTATTAGTACCAAAATGTGATTTAAGCTACCTCTTGGACTGTTTCTGTCCCCCAAAATTCATACGTCAAAGCCCACATGAGACGATACTTAGAGACAGGGCCTTTAGGAGGAAATTAGAGCTAGATGAAGTGGGCCCTGGACTGATAGCACCAAGGTCCTTATGAGATGAGAAGCCAGAAATCAATCCCCCCCCCAATCATGGTGAGAAGGTAGCCATGTTCAAGCTGGGAAGAGGGAACTTGACCATGCTGGCTCCCTAATGTTGGACTTCCCAGCCTCCAGAACCGTGAGAAATAAATTTCTGTCGTTTAAGCTACCCACTGTATTGTACTTTTTCAGGGCAGCCCAAGCTAAGGCACATTGCCATAATCATACATGATATTATGTAAAAGTTTTGAGACCCTGTCTCAAAATAAAAAAATAAGAAGGGCAATATATTGGCATCAGATCTGCCATTTTGCTGCCACTAGTATTCCTCCCCCTCCCATCTTACAACCCAGATCACCAGTCAGCCTGTGAACATCCTAGCCAGCCATTGGCCTGATCCCTAGTCGGTGAAATTCCACTACTTAAGAGAAGCTCCCCAGCCATTCTCTCTCTCTCTCTCCCAGCCCTGAGAGTGGACACTCCGTTCATCCGCCTAATAAAATCTGGCGTGAGTTCCTGTGTTGGGAGTGGTTTTCTGGGTGCATTCCCCGGTTGGTGACTCAGACCAGGCACCCCAGAGTGCTTGCCCCCCTGGATTCAAGGGTCTGAGCTGCCTTGAGCTGCATTTTCCTTACACTACAGATGTAGCTCTGTGGTAGAGCAGTCCTGGGTTCAATCCCCAATACCACCAAAAAACTAAAGAAAGAAAATGATTTTGAAGCAAGATGATTTTACAAAGTAGTTGTCATATAAAACAAAGATCAGAGAGCTCAGAAAACAGGAAAATAGTCAATAAATGGTTAGTCATTCAGTTAATAACAATACTGTTATTTTTCTAACTTGAGTTTGTGGTACTTGTCAACTTTTTGAAATTTGTAATTTGCTGAATTCCTTTACTCAGTCTAAATAAAAATTCACTTTCATTTTTAATTTTACATTGGTGCTTTCTTTGTATTCTTTTTCTGAAAAAAAAGAAGACCCCCCCCAAAAAAAGTGTCAGGACCCACAATATCTGTTCCTGCCCTTACACTTATGCCCATCTTGAGCATGGCTTTGCCTCCACCCCGACCTCCAGCTCCAGGACTCCAGAGCACTATCTAGGATCTCTCTGGCACTCACGGTGCTGGAATCACCTCTCTATAGGAGTGTCCTCTAGCTGAGCAGCAGGGTCCTGAGGACAGGCAGAGAGGTGTCCCCACCCAACAACAGGAGCTCACAGAGAACTATTGTGGAGTGCAATAAATGACATCCAGGCAATGGAGGGACAGGACTGGGGCTGATCCAATGGCACAGAGCCGGGAGGACAGGGTTCTTAAATCTCTGCCCCTGAACAAAACACACTTCTCCTTTGACTAAGATGGCTTTGTCTTCTTGTTGCTGGAAGCTCGGTTCTTATCCTCAATGCCAATTCAATAACAAGGACAGAGGACACGGTTTTGAGAAAAAGAAGTTTTATTGCTTTGCTAACAACAGGAGAAACTCTGAGGACTCCTGTCCCAGAGGCTGTGATTCTGCCCACTAGCAGAACAGGGGGATTTTAAAGGAGGTCTTCAAGGCCACATTCCAGGTGTGCCCTGGGGTGCCAGTGTGCCCTGCCGGTGTGTTAACATTCACGTGTTCATTTGGGAGATAGTCACTTCGTCCTAGATCCTCTAACAGTATCTCCTTCCTGTGGAGCACAGATAACTCAGGGTCATCTTATTCCCTGCCCCCAGGTTAGGGAGGAGGAGAGGAAAAAAAGGAAAAGGAAAATTTGTCCCTTTTTTTTTAATTTTTTTTTAATGTCAATGGACCTTTATTTTATTTATTTATATGTGGTGCTGAGAATCAAACCCAGTGCCTCACACATGCTAGGCAAGCGCTCTACCACTGAGTCACAACCCCAGCCCAACTTGTCTCTTTTAAAGATAAACCTCAGAGTTATATTCGAAAGGGCAAGTGGACCACTGTTACATTTTCATCTATCAACGGGGAAAGGGATTACCCAATTTATAGAGATGATGTACACAAAAGTACCTAGAAAAGTCCAAGGAGCGATGTAAATGTTAGGGATTTATATTGTATCATTATAGTTGACAGATTCAGGTTTAACACCAAGTGACTAAGACACCTGTGACTTCGAATTCCAATTCTTTCCTCTCCAGGTGCACCCCAGTTTATTGAAGTGGGTGGTGGCACTGCAATTCAATTTCCACAGGGAGTAACCACAGCTAGATTGAAATGTCAACTGCACAATGAGAGGATAGAACCCAGAGCAGCTCCAAATGCTCCTAAGGCCAGAGCCCATCCTTGTAAACTTGACTCCCTGATCATTCTCCACATAGTGTCCCCAGCTCGCCTCTGAGCCCCTTCCTCTCCCCTGGAACAGTCCTCTCCTCCTCAGTGCAAGCTCAGAGGATTCAGTCGGAAACCAAGGCACACAAAGAAAGCCGTAAGTTGTATGCTGTCCACATCAAACACCCCGGAATATCGCTGGCTCCAGCATCTGCCCACCAAATTCCTATTGCTCACCTTTACTCCAAGGAGATAATTCTATCAATACAAATCTTATCCAAGCTTTGTTGTTTGTTCGTTTGTTTGTTTGTTTTAATGCAAGTGCCCACAATGCTCACAAGCCCTACAGAAAAGCGGGAATCAAAGATCAAGGTTTGATTTGTAGCAAGACTATGTGTGCACATCTGTTCTGCCTGCAGGATCGGAGGCTCCCAGAGACTAAAGACTAAAGACAGATGGGTCCAGCAATTTCGCTCCCCACCCAGCCCTTCCCACCCTATTCCGTTGACTGGTGGTCAGTGGTGCTCTCTCTTACAAAGGCAGAGACTGTGGTTGGTTTGTCTTTAGATACTCCCTTGTAGTCTCCCTTTGGGGAAGAAATGTGAGCTTGCAAAGGCAGCATAATAGGTGATCAGGAGAGCCTCCACCCTGGAGTCTGAAAGTTCAGGTTCAATCCCAGCTGAGAACTCTTGAGCAAGTTGTCTAACCTTTCAGTGACTCGATTTCGCCATCTGTAAAACAGGAGAATTGATAGTATCTCTTCCATCATGTCCTGCAAATTAAGTAAGTAAATACCTTAAAGGGCTTGAAATAGTGCCAGTGTGTGGTATATCCCAATAATTGTTAGCTACTTCCTCAAAACCCAGGGCATCTCACACTAAGTAGCAAATAGAGCTGCAGCAGGCTATGAGGACACAATCATTTGTTCAAGCATCCAACAAACACTATACCAAGCACCGTTCTAGACCCCTACCAATATATTATGTGAGGATTTTCCAATTGGCTGGCCTGAGCCGAAGCTCCTCCTCCCTCCTCCTGAACTTCTCATGTGCCTACTAACTCCAGCCCAGGTTCCAGCCCCAGGACTGCCTCCCCTCTCTCCCTGAACCCCTAATCCTGAGACAGCACCAGCCTCCTTCTCAGCCTATGCACCTCCGTGCCACCCCACTCCTCAGTTCTGATGTCCTTCATTTCAGGACTAGGCACAGATTGAAGTACAGGTCCTCCTTGATTTGGTTCCATTTCCTCCTTTAAAAAAATAAATAAATAAAATTGCTTTTTGTGGGTCTTCTCCAACCTCCTTGTCCCTGAGCCAGCTCCTCTCCCAAAAAGCCACCACCAAGCTCATCAGTCATCTAAACACTGTCTCTGACCCAGGAAACCAAGGCTCTTTCTCCAGGGAACAGAGGCAGGTAGGGAATGGGCTTATGCTGTCCTTGCTGTAGCACCTGGAGATGGGGAAGTGCAGGTAGATGGACAGAGAAAAGTAAGTGGTACCCTAACTCATTCCCCACCTGCCTCTGTTCCCTCTTCTTCCACCCTCTGAGATACATACTGCACCTTCCACCTTAAACCTTCTAACTTTTCCCCCAGACTCACATGCCACTAAAGAATTATTTTTCTAAGAAGTTAAATATGTACAAAATTTTAAAGTCAAGCACTCTCAAAGGCTAATATCAGCACTCCCCACATGAACCCTTGCTACCCCCAAGTCCCCATCCCTGAGGCAACCACCATCAACCTTTTGAGCCATGTATTCTTATGTTTAGCTCTGTATTTCTAAATAAGAAATTTCTAATAAGCCACTAAGTATTTTCTTTGGTGGGGAGTGGTACTGAGAATTGAACCCAGGGGTGCTCTACCACTGAGTTACATCCCCAGCACTTTTTATTTTTTATTTTGAGACAGGGTCTTACTAAGTTGCTGAGGCTGGCCTCAAACTTGCAATCTTCCTGCCTCAGCCTCCCAAGTCACTGGGATAACAGAAATGCACCACCATGCTTGGCTTAGACTATTTCTAAAACCTCCCCTCAACCTGGAAATTAGGAATCTCGCCTCCCACATCCCAGCTCCCAACCCAGGACCTTGGCAACCCTCACTTTGCCATGGGAACAGCCCTGTTTGGGAAGGCTTGCTATGAAGGGTTAGCACTTGGATGTTCACAAAGCAAGGTGAGTTCTATAATCTCACTGCCTAAATTCAGCTTTGCACAATCTGCCCCTGTATACCTGTTGTTAGCTTCTCCTCTCCACATCATTTTTTAAAATTTTTTTTAGATGTTGATAGACCTTTATGTTTTTCATTTATTTATATGTGGTGCTGAGAAATGCTCCCAGTGGCTCGCACATGCTAGGAAAGCTATACCACTGAGCCACAACCCCAGCCCCTTCTCTCCACATCTTATCTCCTGCCAGGCCTTGTTCAAACCATCTCCATCCCTCTTGCTGTCCCATCCCCATCCCAAACTCTGCCCCTTCCAGGAGCTCTACCCATGATGTCCAGCCCCAGACCACTCCATCTCAGAGCTCCGCTGCCTAGAACAATGCCAGAGCTCTCTGACCTTCTCAGCATATGCTCCATCTTCCTCAAACTAGTACCCCTCCGAGGATCAGAGCTCTCTTCCCTCATGTTATGCGGTCCTCAGAAGCAAGGGCTGCATTCCTACTCAGCTGTCAGCTACTAAAATCAGAGGTTCCATCTCCCTACTCAAGTTAGGGGGTCCTTAAGGGGCTGTCTGCACTCTGGCTCCCCCTCCAGACACGGGTTCCCACCTCTAGCCACAAGGTCTCAAGAACATAGAGGAAAAGAGCCAGGGTGTCCTCCTCCTAGCTGCTTGGAGACCAAAGGCTGGGGAAGGAAGGGTGCAAGGGATCCCATTATGCTGGCCAAGAAAGGAGACCAGAGGGACCAGATTTAAAATGCTGGAGAGCCGGGCGCGGTGGCGCACGCCTGTAATCCAAGCGACTTGGGAGGCTGAGTCAGGAGGATCGCGAGTTCAAAGCCAGCCTCAGCAACTTAGCGAGGCCCTAAGCAACTCAGTGAGACCCTGTCTCTAAATAAAATACAAAATAGGGCTGGGGATGTGGCTCAGTGGCCGAGTGTCCCTGAGTTCAATCCCTGGTTCCAAAAAAATAAAATAAAATGCTGGAGACATGGTGGCACACACCTGTAATCCCAGCCACTTGGGAGGCTGACACAGGAGATCACAACTTTGAGGCCAACCTGAGAAACTTAGTAAGACCCTGTCTGAAAAAAAAAATATGTTTAAAGGGTTGAGGGTATAGCTCAGACATCAAGGCCCTGGGTTCAGTCCCTAGTACCACACACACAAATTTTAATAATGACATTAGTTATAGAGCAAAACTTTAAATATCTAGGAATCAAGCTAAAAAAAACACCAATTCTGAAATTCACATAGAAGAGTCTAGGTAATTTTGAAGAAGATGAATAAGATCATGGACTTGCTCTCCAGATAGAAGACATTGTAGAGCAGAGACTACTAAGGAATTCAAGTAAAGGCACAGAAAAAGAAACCAAACAGAAATCCTAGGAATGGAGCCAAACAGAAATGGAAATGTGCTTAGTGAGAGAAGTGGGTTTGGGGGCGGGCATGACAGAGAGGGCCTTGCAAATCCATAGGAAATGACAGTCCAGGGAATAAGTGGTAGTGGGGTGATTAGTTATCCACATAGACGAAAAACAGAATTCAATTTCATTCTGTTACATAATATGCAAAAAACAAATCCTGGGTGAGTTAAAACGTAATTTTTTCAAAAGTTAAACTTTCAGAAGGAAATAGAGGTAAAGATCGTTATGATCTCAAGGTAGTGAAGATTTTCTTAAACAAAGGAAAAAAAAAAGAACATAATCCAGAAAAAACTCTCCTAAAATGAAATCTAATATTATTTTTATATTATGTACATGTATGAATATGTAACAATGAATCCCAACATTATGTATAACTATAATGCACCCAAAAAAATGGAAAAAAAAATAAATTCAAACTGAAAAATATATGTATATGTGAATGTGGATGATGATCCCAAATATTAAGAAGGAAGTCTCAGGGATATATCATTTCCTTCAAGAAAAAAAAAAGCCAACAGATTCTCCTTAGATTAGAAAACAATCAGAATGCACTAGAAGAGGGGATATCAGAAGAAGGTGTTTCAGGGTGGGAATGGAGGCAAAGGAAAACTCAATCTCCTCCACCCAGAAGCCATGGGCGGGCAGAGCCCGGAGTGCACAGGTAGAAATCCCTGGCCAAGGCCAAAATATGAAGCAGGATGGACATTTTACAAGCATCCCTGGACTCTGCATCCACCAGCACCCACCAAGCTCTTTCCGTCTGCCTGGGAGTCCTTCCATCCCAACCAACTGTTTTCCTTTTCCCTCCCTCCCTGCCACCTCTCTCCTAAGACAACGTTGCTGCCCCTGCTGGGGAGCAATGGCCCTGGGCTGCTCTCTGACCAGCTCCCACTATCCTCTTTCCTAAGTTGAGAGCACCAATGTCCTCACCCCTCACCCATCCCCAGCCCTCAGTTACTGCCCCCATGAGACCAAGCAACACACCAGTACCCTCATGGCATTAGACTAGAGGACAAGGGAGGAATCAGGGCTGGAATCACTCTAACCCAGCCAGAGAGAAGCTACATGACGCCCTGTCCTTCCCATTAGACTAGCCGCTCTAATGGCCAGGAGGCATCTTCCCGCAGACTGAAAGCTTCCTGGGAGTCATTTTGTGATTGAGGGCCACAGCCCCCTCTTCTGGAGGGTTCTCAGCCAGCTGAGGGAGGGCTTATGGAGTAAAGCCAGTTGAGCTGCAGCACAAGTGAGGGTGAACATTTTAGGTGAAGTCCCAGCTATGAGGACGGGCTGGTCCCAGGGGACAGGTGGCTGGGATCACAGGCTGTTCTGAACTATGTGGCAACAAAGGGGATCCACTCCCAAGGTGTGCTGAATTTTTTTTTCTCACAAATTAATCCCATTAGCAAGGTACAGAACACATAAGCTCCCCACTGCCAGCTGGCAAGGCTTCCCCACCTGCCTCCCATGAGAGCAAGCAGGCCGTGACCTCTCCTCTCCCCAGGGCCCAGGGCCCAGGGCCTTTATTATCCCAGTGGCCATACATCAGCCCACAGGCACCCCATCACCTCCTCCTACGAAAGATGAAAGATGAAGTCCCTCTGGATGTCAAGAGTAAGTGCTTCCCTGCCCTTCCCTCCAGCTCCCCACCCCACCTTCCTCCTCCCACCTTCTGCTAAACCTTGACTTTTACATCTCACGTAAAGCACTGACACACTGTTCTGGAACCATAATTAAATCTTCAGGCTTTGTTTATAGGTTTATTAGAGACAACAGAAAACCAAACAACAGTATTTACAGAATGGCATAATTACATCGTGGCAACACAATTATTGTTTACTACATAGCACAAAGTTGCTAAGATGACACTTCTTTGTCTAATGGTTCAGAGTCACAATCTCTGATCTCTTTCAGGATAATATTCCAGGGTCAAGATCAATTATATTCTTTTTATTCCTTTTTGCTATAGACTGAATATTTGTGCTCCCCCTAAAAATACACAGGTCAAAACCTAATCCCCAATATGATAGTTTTTGTACTGAAATCTTTGGAAAGGGATCTGGTCATACAATAGAGACTTTGTGAATAAGGGGAGAGCTCCTTTACCCCTCCCGCTATGTGAGAGCCCAGCAAGAAGCCAGCCAGCCATCTGTGAACCAGGAAACTGGCCCTCACCCAACACGGAGGTTGCTGGCACCTTGATCTTGTACAAGCCTCTGGAACTCTAAGACGTAAACTTATGTTGCTTAAGCTACCCAATATACGGTATTTTTTTAAAAACAGCCTGAATGAACTAAAAGAGGTTAAGACTTTTCAACTCTCATTGCTCAAAATCATTCTACATTTTAATGCAGTTTCTTCCTAAATCATGACTTTATTTTCATTTTCTGTTTTATTTGAAGTCTCTAATTGCTTTGAGGGATTCTTTAAGAAAAGAAATCTATGGCTTTTATATTACTATGTAATATAAAGTTGCATACATCACTATATAAGGTCATATATATTACCAAATAATATAAATGAAGATTCTTATTCTATTACATGAAATTTTTTCCACCAAAATCAACTTCTCAGGAAACTCCATGTTGAATATTTTTTTTAAATGTTGGGCCTTTATTTTATTCATTTATTTATATGTGGTGCTGAGAATCAAACCCAGTGCCTCACACATGCTAGGCAAGCACTCTACCACTGAGCCACAACCCCAGCCCATGTTGAATATTTTTGAGAATACAGTTTTCTTCTGGTTCCTGCACTTTCTCCTTTCCATGTAGGACCACTGATTTTTCAACATGATGTTTTCATCATCCTCTTCCATACTATGAGTATTCTTCATATTATGGTGATCTTGTTTCCTTAGGAATGAATGAAAGGTTAAGTTAGTTTTTCTAAGTAACTTTTTTTTTTTTAAGCCAAGGATTGAACCAGGGGCACTTAACCACTAAGCCACATCCCCAATCCTTTTTTATTTTCTTTTTTAATTTTAAGATAGGGTTTTGCTAAGTTGCTTAGGGCCTCACTAAATTGCTAAGGCTGGCCTCAAATTTGAGATCCTCCTGCCTCAGCGTCCTGAGCTTCTGGGATTGCAGGCATGTGCCACTGTTCCCAACTCTAAGTCACTCTTAAATCGATGCAGGTTTCCTTCACTGCTATGAACATGTATATGTTTTCCCAACTGGTTTCTCCCCTGCACAGGAGAGTTGCCTAGAGGTACCATTTATACAGCCTGGCAAGCCTCACTTAAGAATGGATCAACAGGAAACCAGCTGTTTATCCCTGAACTAGCAAGACTTTATTCCAAAATGCCAAGAAAGAAACTTGGAGCTTTCAGCTCCACCTTCCCACCCATCCTCTACAGAGCAAGAAAGAGCTGAAGACTGAGTTAACAGTGGTTCATACCTACATAACGAAGCCTCCATAAAATATGAGGTTTAGAAAGTTTCCAGGTTGATGAAATCATCCCTGAGTCAGAAAAGTAGCACACGCCAACTTCGTGGGGATAGAATCTCCTGCACTTGGGACCATTCCATCCTTACATCTGACTGTGCATCCATCTCCTTCACCATGCCCTTTATGATGAATCAGTAAACATAAGGGTTTCCCTTCACTCTGTGAGCTGCCACAGGAAATTATCAAAGATAAGGAGAGGGTTGAGAGAGCCCACAATTGTACTCCAAAACATTTTGGAGTGCGGGTGAGTCGGGGGCCTCCCAATTGGCATCTGAATTGTCAGCCTCTTGTGGGACTAAGCCCTTAACCTGTGGAATCTGGCTTTAACTCCAGGTAGATAGTGTCAGAATTGAATTAAAGTGTGGGACACCCAGATGCTGTCTGGACAGTTGGAGAACTGGACGAGGCATCACAAACACACTGTCAGAAGTGAGGGATTGTGTGAGCAGAGAAAGAGTGCTTTTTCCTGTATGCTCTCTTTTCATGAATTTAATTTTGCCTGCATTACAGTGAGCATTTTTTTTTTTTTTTTTTTTTTTTTTGGAACCAGGGATTGAACTCAGGGACACTCGGCCACTGAGCCACATCCCCAGCCCTATTTTGTATTTTATTTAGAGACAGGGTCTCACTGAGTTGCTTAGGGCCTCAGTAAGTTGCTGAGGCTGGCTTTGAACTCTCGATCCTCCTGCCTCAGCCTCCCAAGTCGGTTGGATTACAGGCATGTGCCACCACGCTCAGCCAGTGAGCATTTTTGGTCTACATATTCGTGTGTCTTTTTCAGCTTGGAAACTTTCTATGTTGTAGTTACTTCTGCTCTATTTATGCTGACCCCTTCCCAGGAACAGCTATAACCACACCAGATAGTGCTGTGCTTCAGAGTCTAGATGCAGAATCACATCCACCACGTTCTGTGATCTTGGCTGCTTTTTTTTAATCCAGAGATGCTCAACCACTGAGCCACATCCCCAGTCCTTTTTCATATGTTATCTAGAGATGGGGTCTCACTGAGTTGCTTAGGGCCTCGTGAAATTGCTGAGGCTGGCTTTGAACTCGCAATCCTCCTGCCTCAGCCTACTGAGTCGCTGGGTTTACAGGCGTGCACCACTGCGCCCAGCTTGGCTGCTTCTTAATCTTCCTAAACCTGGTTGCTTCTGTAGGAAAAGAGGGTAATAATACCTTGCAAGGATTAAGTGTGATGTTTGTGAAGTACTTAATATGTGACTGGTACCTGAAAACTATCAGGTTGCAAGGTACCTGGAGTTTCACTTTCCTGTTCAAAATAAAATAGAAGGATAAGGAGGAGAAGGAGCAAAGAAATAACTCTTATGATTATAACTACATATATGTTTAATCTTAATTTCTTCTTGATACTTAATCCACCATGGTTGGAATGATTGTTTTTAATTTTTCTCTCTGTCCAGAGTTATGTTCCTGCCCAGAGCAGTAGCACACACCTGCAATCCTATGGCTCCAGAGGCTGAGGCAGGAGGATCTCCAATTCATAGATAGCCTCAGCAACTGAGCAAGGCCCCAAGCAACTCAGCAAGACCCTGTCTCAAAATAAATATTAAAAAGGGCTGGGGATGTGGCTCAGTGGTTAAGCACCACTGGGTTCAATCCCTGATTGGGGGGGAAAAAAAAAAAAAGAATAATGTTCCCAGTCACACAGGAGCCTGAAGCAGGAGGATCCCAAGTTCAACATCAATGTGGGTGACTTACCAAGACCTTGTCTCAAAATAAAATAAAAAGGTCTGGTGATATAGCTCAATGGTAGAATGCCCCTGGATTTAATAGCCAATACTGAAAGAAAAAGAAAGAGAGAGAGAGAGAGAGAGAGGAAGGAAGGAAGGAAGGAAGGAAGGAAGGAAGGAAGGAAGGAAGGAAGGAAGGAAGATAGTTAAAATGTTGTGACCCTTTTACCTAATCCATTTTTTGTTATGCAAATAATTTCATCCTCTAAATTGTGCAATGGCTGGGCATGGTGTCACTCACCTGTAATCCCAGTGACTCAGGAGGCTGAGGCAGGAGGATCACAAGTTTGAGGTCAGTCTTAGTAATTCAGTGAGGCTCTAAACAACTTAGAAAGACCCTGTCTCATTAAAAAAATAAAATAAAAAGGTCTGGGAATGGGTTCAGTAATTAAGTGCCCTAGGTTCAATCCCCAGTATATATATATATATATATACATATATATATATATACACACACACACACACACACACACATCCATATATACATACATACATACATACACACATACATATATATGTATAGAACCCACAAATCTTCATTGCGCGTGTGTGTGTGTGTGTGTGTGTGAAGATTTATGGGTTCTAATGTTAATCATATCTATCAATATAAAAGGCTAATGCACATGGTAGATGCTATCGCTGTAGAGAAAGTAGTTTAAAATTTGCTATTATTGGGCTTTTTCCTGTTTTTGTATTTATTTTTTTTTTTTTTTTTTTTTTTTTTTTTTTTTTTTATTTATTGGGACTTGTTTTTTTTTTCCATTCTTCACACCAAAAAGGAACCCTGCACCTACCTCATCCGTGCCGATCGCCCAGGCATGCTGCAACCAACATCTGGGAAGCCTAATAATCAGTCTGAACAACTTCTGTTATTGCTACAACAATGTCATTTTTTTCTCTCTTGCACCTTCTTCCTGCCCTATTGTTCTTTGGGAGCTGCATTCTCTTATTAGATAAAGGAAGATTGGAAAGAGCAGGGAGTTCAGAGCCCTGGCTGCCTCATATTAATAGACAGGAAGAAAAACAGAAATCTCAAATCAAATCAAATCAAATCAAATAGACTACAAGGAATTGTCCATTGAAGGAATGGGGGTATAGAGCACTTGCCTAGCATGTGCAAGGCCCTGAGTTTCATCCCCAGCACCACCAAAAGAAAAAAATATTTAAAAAAAGATGGAAAGGTTGGTAATAACCCTGGTAACCCTGTAAAACGGGGAAACTCCTTTACCCACGTGAGAGGAAGAAAGGAAAACTTCCTTTCTAAGTGCCACTGCCCAGCGAGGTGTCAGGCCGCATCCTGCCTGAAGGCTGTTGGAGGATGAGGCTTCCACACAGGTGGGGGGATGGGAGGTTCAGCGAAGTGTCCAAGTCCAACGCCACCCTCCTGCTGGGGTGCTCTCTGCTCCTGCTCTGACACCCCTTATGAACTCTGGCTTAGAAAAGGGTTGTAAATGCTTCCAATTCTTTATTATCTTGCATCTCTGCAAACCCTGCCTGGATTTTTTTTTAAGTGTCAAAAAATAAATTAAAAGAAAAATAGTGCCAAAATTGCAATGCCCATGTTTCTTTCCGTTCTTGCATTAACCACCTCCACTAAAGCTGCAACGAGTATGGTTTGTGCCTGGATAGTGAGAGGCATCCAGGAACAGCTCAGTGTAGCCCAGAGAAAGATAAAAACACAAAGGGAGGGGCTGGGGTTGTGGCTCAGTGGTAGAGCCCTTGCCTCGCACATGTGAGGTACTGAGTTCAATCCTCAGGACCACATAAAAATTAAAAAAAAAAAAGTAAAGGTATTGTGTTCATCTACAACTAAAGATAAACATTTTTTTAAAAAATTTTTTTAACCACGAAGGGATCCCCATCCCTTATCTGTAAACTCTCCCAGAAGCAGAACTTTTAGGACAACAGTTCTCAAAGTGTGGCCCCCAGAACCACAGCACCTGAGAAGTTGCCACAAATACAAATTCTCAGTCCACCAGACCTGCTGCATTGGGAAACGCTGGGAGTGGGGCCCAGTGATTTGTATTTTTTATTTTATATTATTTTATTTTTTTTGGTACTGGGGATTGAACCCAGGGGCACTCGGCCACTGAGCCACATCCCCAGCCCTATTTTGTATTTTATTTAGAGACAGGGTCTCACTGAGTTGCTTAGGGCCTCGCTGAGTTGCTGAGACTGGCTTTGAACTCGCGATCCTCCTGCCTCAGCCTCCCAAGTGCTGGTGTAGTTAGTGTAGAAATAAAAGAAATCGGGTCAAATCAAGAAAATGAAGGACATGAAAAACACCTACATCTGGAAGTTGGAGGCTGCCCTGGGGAATGGAATATCAAAGATCTCCGGAACCCATTGATAACCAGACTTACCCTCCCTTATCGAGAACTATAGGCAAAGAGTTGTTAACACCTGCTGGGACATTACCTGCTATTGCTTCAGCCCTTCCCCTGCCCATCTGCTTTTCCGCTTTTGCCACTCACCTGCAAAAGTGGACCTAAGCAGAGAGGAAGAATGAGGGGGGAGGGAACAAGAGAGTAAAACGTATAAAAAGGACAGGATTTACTCGCCACACGGATTCCGCCTTTGGGTCCCCTTCTTCCACCCGGGAGGATTCTGCTTTTACTTTTCTTTAATAAAACTTTATTTTCCACTCTACACTCGCCTCGGTTTGCTTCTACGGCGTTATTCTTCAACACCTGAGGAAGCAGGACTCGACACCGGTTACAAGGGTAACGCTGGGATTACAGGCGTGCGCCACCGCGCCTGGCGTGCTTTGTATTTTAACAAGCGCTTTGGATGATTCCAATGCAAGCTCAAGTTTTGGGACTACCGCTCAGAAACCAGTGTCCTCCCACATTTTCACAGGCTGCAGAACTGTTCTAAGACAGAACAGAAAAATGGTGCATTGCCCCTCCACCCATTATTCATTACCCATCAGGCTCAATAGTATAAAGGTGTTGTCTTTCCCCCTCTCTTCATGAGCATTTCACAAGAATATTGGTTTCAGGGGCTGTAGCCAGGTACTTGTTAAACTGGAAGCTCTCATTTAAGTTTCACAGCAGCTTTGTGGGATGGTAAATATCACCCATATTTTAGGTGAAAACACTTAGTCTCAAAAAATGTACCTGCTTTTAAGTCTAAATGCAACTTCCTGCCTCCGGCAATGCCATGCTACCTCGCAGGTCTAACCCTCCACCTGGGTTTGCATCTTAGCCCTGCCACCAGCCCTGAGCCATAGGCACCACCACCTCACTTTTCTCTGAGCCTCTGTTTCCTCACTTGAAAAACCAGGGTAGCTGGGTGAGGTGGCACACATTTGTAATCCCAGATAATTGGGAGGTTGAGGTAAGAGGACTGCAAGTTCAAAGCCGGCCTCAGCAACTTAACAAGATCCTATCTCTAAAAACAAAATAAAATGGGATGGGGATGTGGTGTTGAGGTTCCCCACCCAACAAAAAAAAAAAAAAAAAAGAAAGCAAAGAAAAGGAAAATAGAGGTAAACTGACCTGACCTGTCCAACCCAGCTAGAGAGTCATTTTAAGAGCCAAGAGGTGAAAGAGGACATTAATAAAGTATTAATTTCTTATCCCCACTTGCATGTGCATGCAGTAGGGAGAGGGGGCATGAGTGTGCACAGAAACAGAAATCCAAAGTGTGGGGCGGTCATCAAGGGTCATGTGCCATGAGAGGGTTTGAATGTGGGGCTCCTAAAGGAATGTCTTCGTCAGGACTCTTCTGGCTGAAAAGAACAAGCTAGTCTCAACTAAGACAGACTCGCTTCAGGAAAGACAAAGAAAGAAAGAAGGAAAGTAAGAAAGAAAAAGAAAGAAGGAAGGAAAATGAGAAGGAGGGAGGAAGGGAGGGAGGGAGGAAGAGAGAGAGAGGGAAAGAAAGGAAGGAAGGAAGGAAGGAAGGGAAAGAAAGAGGAAAGGGAAGGGAAGAAGGAAGGAAGGAAGAAAAGAAGGAAGGAAGGAAGGAAGGAAAGAAAGAAGGAAGGAAAGAAGGAAGGAAGGAAGGAAGGAAGAAGGGAACGAAGGAAGGAAGGAAGGAAGGGAGGAAGGAAGGAAGAAAAGAGTACTGAGAAACACAGGGTTAAGTACCAAGGCTCAAATGATGTCACCTGGTTTCTAGACCCCTGGATGGATGAATGCATAGATCTACCTGTCTTTTTTGGAAGATCTCACTCTCTGCACCTTAAGAGGCCTTCCTCCTTGGGGTACAGGCAGTCCCCAGCTTGTCATCCACATTTGGCAATCCCAGGGGAGAAGTTTCCTGTGGGGGGTTTCCACGTCCCGTGGGGATGAAGGGAAGAGTTTCTGTCAGAGGACAACGGTACCAGTGATCGATTAGTTACTAATAAACTTATCTAATGAATAAACACAAGAGCCAATACTCTTTTCAAGGAAGGGGTGATGGATCAGGCCATACCAGATCTGGCCTCCAACAACAAGATGGAGAACCCCCACCTTCACCTTTACTTACAGTTACACAGGTAAAGGGGCCCGGATCAGGAGGGGCTTCTTCTGTGAGGAACAGGGTGGGGAAGAGTTAGGGAAGCCATTTGCTTAGGGAATTAGCATCTCCTCAGACAGTGAGCCACACCATACAGGGCCACCTACTCCCGGGCCAGTCTGGAACAATCTCTCATGACTGCCAGTTCCTGGGAGTCAGATCTCTGTATCCCATGGCTCATCCAAGTCTGATTCTGCTAGAATGGCTTCCCCACAGTTTCCTTCCCCTAGCTGCCTTCCCCCAGGAAAGAATTCTAACTGGCCCAATTCAGGTCACATGCCAACTCCTTCAGCTATCAATGTGGCCAGGTGATATCATCCACAACAGTTGGATCCGAGGTTTGGAGAAAAGAGCACTCTGACACTTCACTTATATAGAATTGGTATTTATTGCAAAAAATCCAGAGAACTCATGTTCCTCAGAACATTCCAGAAGAAGTCAAGCTAGAGGATGTTTGCTATACAGTCTTCCCAGTTTTCCCTAGTGTTCTTAGTCCTGTCTTACTGAAACTCCAGCAGTTACTTGACATGGTTCTAAAATCACGTTTAGGAAACCACATCACCTGGACCTAACCTTCAGGTTAGCTATGAATGCCATCTTGCTCTTTCACCCATGTAGGCAGAACCACATTGCAAAGAGTCAGCCACTATCAGTCGGTCACCTCCTGTGTTACAAGGCTCAGAGCAGTGCAAACAAGTGGCCTGGCCAGGGTCCATGACACCAGGGGACAGGGCTCTTGGGTCAGCTAGGTGTGTATCATGTGTTCACACTGTGGAAAAAAGAAGTAAGGCAGTATAATTGGGAGTAGCACCAGAACAACATGGAAATTGGAAGACCGATCCCATGCAGATGAGGTATCAGAATGGGGAAGAGATACTAGTCGGACATATACAAAATGAAAATGAATGCAGGAATGAAATGAAGGACAGGGCAAAGGACAGGTAGCTGATTATCAAAGAAAAGGAAATGGATAGATAACACTCCCCATCACCTCTGGAGGAGGGGAAAGACCACACCTTACAACACAAGCAATTACTCCCTGGAAGGCTTTCTTCCTGTGATGCGGTCAGCCTTTAGGCATGTAGGCATGAGAAGAAAGGAAACCTAAAATCTATAAAGGGGCAAGATGCCCCACTTCCTCAGGTACCAGCTCTGGACCCCCTCCTCTTTGGAGGAGTCAGTCTTTCTCTCTCCCTCTCTCTGTTCTGTTTCTTAAATAAAATTTACATTTTGCTCTTGCCTCAGTGTTTCTTTGATGTTTAATCTTCAACACCATGGAAACAAAAACCTGATCCTGATGTTTAAGACCTGTGTGAGATGGGGGCTCATCCGGGATTGTCACACCCCACATTTTTCTGAGATGGGTCTTTCTGCCTGTTTCTTTCTCTCTGGAGGATGTAATGGACACCTGTTACCTGTTGACTTATGTTGACCTGTTGGCTCATGAAATGCAGTTAGTACAAGCCACCATTCTACAAGGCTCAGGTGACAGGATTCATGGCCTAGGTGGTTCCTAATCACCTGTCCTGCAGTTCAGGCATGTTGTGTTCTGCCAAAGTCATTCTCATTCTCACTGTCCTATCCAGGCTCAGAGTGTGTCTGGCATCAGGAGACAGTGTCCCTAATCCCAGTTTGCCTTTAGATGCATGGAGAGGAACAAAGGGTTGAAACAACTGTGAGATTCTGGCTAGGGCACTCTCCAGTGAACCTCAAAAATTTCTTCCCTGACCTCCTCTCCCGACAACCCTAATAGGGTACCTTATGTTGACTTGTCAATCAAGTGGTGCTGTGCAAAATCCCCAGTAACACAGACACCTTTGTATGAGCCATACTGCACTCTCCCAGGCTTGGCCTCCTGAGCACTCCCCTGTCCTTGATGATCAGACTCTAGCTTTTGAGAGAGAGACATTTTACATAGAGTGGTTCCTAAGGAAAAGCCTGGATTCCCTTTGTTCACACATTAAACCTTTACAAGCTTGCAGGGATTCTCCCCACTTTTCACTCTGTGCTCCACTAGCTTCTTTGACTGCAAAAAGGGAGATTTATACCCACAGTCTTTCAATTCACCTGTGGCTTAGATTCCTTGGGGAAAAGGGTGTTAAATGTTCAGCAACCACTAGATGTCCTCCTCACTCTTTGGAGATTCCTTTGGCCCCCAGCAAGTGTAAATAAACTCTTTATTCCAGCCTCTATACTGTGTGTTCTGCTGCTGCCAAACAGGGTCTCAATACGAACTTCTCAATGGAGAATCATGGTCATCAGAGAGAAATGCAAATTTTAATATCATTCTACAGCTTAGTCTGTTCTGTAAAAAAGAAGGAAATAATCCAAGGCTATTTTGCACAGGCCTAAGGACTTCTCAGACCTTATTTTTAAAACCCAAATTGTGCCAAATATGTAAATTAGATTCAACTATGATCCTCAGTTCTAAGGGAGGCCCATTCCTCTCCCCCCACCCCCAGAGTCTCATTAACTAATGGTAGGCTCAACATAGATAGATCAGGATTCATTACAAAAAAGGGTCCCATGTTCTCCCAGGGATTACAAATCACGCAGTAAGGGTGAATAATCCAGAGGCTTGCATCTTTTCCATGGCAACCCATGAGAAAGCACAGAGATTATGGTCACACAGTTAAATCCAGAGGTCATGCATTGACGGAGGGGCAGAAACTGCTGACCACTAGAGGCTCCAGGAGCTACAGGCTTCAATATTAGGGAGATGTCCCCTAGCCAAAGAGACAGTGGCTCAGTGCTTCTCTTCTCTTTCATTTGGTTCATTTTTTTGTTCAGAGGGGAGCCTCATCCTCAAGTATTAATAGGAAATGATATCTCATAATTTTCTGCATCCAAACCTGGCCTGATTAACACCTGGGGGAATGAAAAATGGTCTCCAGAGGAAACATTAACACCAGACCTTAAGAGATTGATTTTACAAAAGAATAAATGGCTAAGATGTCCTATAATTGAGGTTTTGCCTCTCAATCTCAGAACAGTAGCTTCCCTTACTTCTTAGCTTCTGCCAGATCTCTCTGTCCAAGGTTTGCATCTGAAATTTAAATGGCATAGCCAATTATTCAATTTTGGTTTGGCTTTTCCAAAGAAAAGAAAGGTGTCACTTTTAAGTTCAAGCCGTCGTGGGACCTAAATGGCTGCCTATCTTATCTACTCTTACACCCTACCACCCTGCTTTCTAACAAGTTCCTCCCTAAACACTACAGCCCAGGGAGGAAAGTGGAATGATCTCATATATATAAGTATTCTTTACCTTGAAAATCTTTACCTGAGGATTGTAGGACTCTCATATTTTCTCAAAATCCTGAATAACTCACAGTCTAACCCCAAAGCGCACTCTGATCTGATACAGATGTTCTGCATGATCCTTTACTACAATAATTATGGTAATATCATTTTATATTAGAAATCCTGGTTTTTTAATTTCTATATTTTGAGCTCATGGTTTTATAGTGAATTCACATTTGATCCTGTGCATCTCAATATATTTTCTTTATATTTTTCTATTAAAAAATTAAGTATTCCATCTTATTAAAGTGGAATAATTTGTCTAAATTCAAAAATTTCATGAGGATCGTTTCAAAATGTGAATTTAAAAAGGAGTCAACAGCTAGGAAAGCAATATAAGAAGGTTTTAGGCATGGAAATACATTTTAGTATGAAAGTAGAAGGAAAAAGAAATGTTTCTGGATGAGAAAGTCTTTTGTATGGTAAAGTAAAAAGTTATAGAATGTCTAAGTATGTTACAGAAGGTTTGTGGATGGTTAGTCTCAAAGTTTATGTGCATTAAGTTGACTATAATTGGTACAATCAGTAAAGCTATTCGGTAAAAGTATTCCAGGTTTTTCCTAAGGTCAAATATTCATACACTGATATAAACTAAACTTTAATCCTCTATGTGTTAAAGTAACAAAAATTTCTGAAAATATTAATCTACTCATATCCAACAAGGTAATTTCTTGTGTCTGTTAAGTTTTATTCTTTAGAGAAATTAATCTTGAAGGAATTAGGGTTTGGACAACTCTGGTTAAGCAACAACTGTTATTTTAGAGTATTACACTGCACTACAAATCCTGAATTTTTCTTTAAAAACTAAACTTAGTTAATATAAGAACAACAGTATAGCTGTGGTGCTGTTACTGACTTCTTTGTATACTAGATATATTTATATCTTCCAAGTATTCAAGTCTTTAAAATATAAGGTTTACAAAGGCCAAACATTCTCTCTGATATGCAGATGCTGACTCACAAAGGTGGTCAGGGTGGAGTTGGGGGGTCACAGGATTGGACAGGAGGGAATAAAGGGAAGGGAGGGGCATGGGAATTGAAAAGATGGTAGAATGAATCGGACATAATTACTTTTGTTAATTTCACTTTAAATTTTTCTTGTAAACTTTAAAACTGCTGTCTATTAGTACCTTACAAAAGTACGACTTCTAATATAACAAGCAGAGTTAATTTAAGATAATAGGCCATCACCCTTGGGATAGACAGGATATAAGGCTGACTTCCAGCACTAATACTGACCCCAATTAAAAAGAAGGGGTAAGTAACTGTAAAGTTATGGACATTAAAGTTAAAACCCAGTAACTCCTATTTTAAGACTGGTGAAACTGGCTTGCTGCTTATTTAAATCCAAAACTTGGAGACTAACATTAAGAATGTAAAAGAGCCAAGAAAAAATAGTCAGTATTTGGTTCTTGCCCTCTGAAGTCAGCTCAAACCCAGGGAACGGAGGACTTCTGTAAGGGCTTTGCAACTCCAGGTCACATGACTTCCCAATTAGGGGGATCAATGAGACCCTGGAGAACAGAAAGCCAACAAATGCATATGCTGCAAAAAGGTGGGTCATTGGAGGAAAGTATCACTAATGCTTCCAAGGGAATCCACGTAGTCAACAAGGCTCTGACCTATCCTGGCAGAGGAAACTAGAGGAACTAAGAGGCTTCTCCCACTTTCCCAAGAGTGGCCCCCCGAAGAAACTCAGCCAACTCTTAACAATAGATAGGAACAAAGTCAATTTGACCAATTTGGGGCTTTTGTTTGTTTTGTTGGTTGGTTGGTTGGTTATAAAAGTCAATTTAATAAACATTAAATAATTTAACATATATTTGGGCTCT
The DNA here is from genome assembly GCA_020662805.1 of Glaucomys volans. Classification (NCBI taxonomy): domain Eukaryota; kingdom Metazoa; phylum Chordata; class Mammalia; order Rodentia; family Sciuridae; genus Glaucomys; species Glaucomys volans. The sequence continues at coordinate 52,856 of JAJEJO010001756.1, forward strand.
TGCATAACTCATTAATATCACAGACCAACATTAAACATGGGCACATGGGTATCCCATGAACACCAATGGGTTTGACAGACAGTGTGTTTGCACTGATTCATCATATCCAGCTTGCTTTCTGTGAATCTTTAAATACTCAATTCCAAATCTTCCAGCTCCTGGAGAAGGGCTTCCTTTTTTTGAATTTTCTCCAACTGATTTTTTTCTAGATGCTTTCCAGGTGCTGCTTGTTCTTTCAGTAATTCAGTAGCTTTCAATTTCTTCTTTGGGTTCTTAATTTTTTTTGTCTACTTCAGGATCCCCAGAAGTTGATTGAGAGACAGTGTTCCATGATGTGCTCTGTGGAGCAGGAGGAGATGCCAAATCTGGACTCTTGTCATTTTTTGCAACCTGCTTGGCAGCTTTCTTAGCTTCATGCTTCCTTTGATTTTTAAGGGCTGTTTTTGATAATGGCTTACCATGTCCTGGTTGTGATTTCATATTCTGAAGTGGTTCCTCCTCATGCAGTTTGGAATTAGTGATCGGTTTATTTCTTAACACTGAGATCTATAAGGTATAGCAACTTTAGGTTCCTCACTGAGCACTTCACTTGAACTGCTTGATTAGTTATTCTTTTTGCTGGAAATATTCTATCCAAAAATGGCTGCCACGAAACCTGCCACAATTCTGCATTTGATGGCACATCATGCTTGTGCAAGATAGAGACAGTGTAGTGCCAAATCTTGTACCCATTATTAACATGTAAGCTGGGAACACATGTGGCTGTTAAAATATCCTCACCATCTAGGCACCAAGAAAAATATGTAGAATCAGAAGCCACTTGTTTAGAAGGAAGTTTGTAGTTTTTTGTTGTTGTTGTTGTTGTTTTGTTTTGTTTTGTTTTTGGTATTGGGGCTTGAACCCAGGGGCACTCCACCACTGAGCCACATCCCCAGCCCTATTTTGTAATTTATTTAGAGACAGGGTCTCACTAAGTTGCTGAGGCTGGCTTTGAACTCGAGATCCTCCTGCCTCAGCCTCCCAAGTGCTGGGATTACAGGCATGCGCCACCGCGCCCAGCTAAGTTTATAGTTTTTAACATCCCACACTTTCATTTGTCGCCTCAGATTTCCAAATCCAGCTAGGACTCATATATGTCCATGAGGGCTGAAACAGGCTGCATTGCAAGGCCCAGTCCCAAATCAGACATAGGATTTACATTTCAAGTTGAAAATCGTTGCCTTGGCCGGCATAAAACTATAAACCGCACAAAACTTGATCAAGCTAGAATTCCACACTACATCATAAATGCGGCCTTTTTTTTTTTAATTTTTTGTAACTGCACTACGGCACTCTCCCCTTTCGTTGCAGTGTAGTGCAGTTTGTCCTCCATAGTATGAAGCACCTGTCTTGTTCACATCTGTACTAGCTATCACCAACACTTTAGTAGCTTTTGTATCCATAGCACTCCAACCTTATCAGCTTTAAAGAAACTGTTTTTGGCTAAAGCTGCATGAGGTCCAGCAAAGTTGGGATACTGATACAATCTAACAAATGAAGGTGCACCTTTACTTCCTGGAACATAAACAGCCACCTTATAAAGTTGTGGCCTGGGTGATAAACAAAATCATCAATTTTTTGCAAATGTAATTTATTTACAATTATTTCAAAATTGTCTTCAAAGAAGTGAACTTCATTGCTAACATTTCGGGCACAAGTAATTTCATCTTCTGACAAGGATGGACACTGATTTTGCATTTTTTTCAAGCATGTCCCAGTTTTCACATCATAAAACTGTAGGTTGGATAATACAGCTGTGCCACTTTAGAAGCTTTCTCCATTGCCCCAGGCAAATATGGGTCCCTCCTTACTAAAGTCATAGACTTGGCAATTTTTCCCATATTCCCTTGGAAACACTGTGCTTTCTGTAAAACACGGTGGCCCATTCACCTTCTGATCCTTGAACTGTCAACAGAGGCATGGACAGCACCATCTTGTCCCAGAAAAAGGGACCGGTTTGGTCTTAAACCCCTAGCAAAAACTTTTATAACTTAAGTACAGCCACACCTGGGCATTTAAAAGAAAAGAGTTCTTTTAATGTAACTTAAGATATGTACTTGTGCCAGCCCCACCAAGAGTAAGACTAGAGGCTATAAAAGAGGAATTCCTAGACAGAAGTACCTGATAACTTTCGAAAGACTATCAGAATCAGAAGATTTTCTTAGTCAATTTAAGACCTACAAATCTTCCTATCCTCCTACATAGGCAGACTTGATCTGTTGAGTATCCCTAAGTGACAGAAATAAAGGGGTCTCTATGAAACACAGAGCATATGCCAATAGAAAGATATTTTACAAAAATACGATGGCATTAGGTATCTTAACAACGTCTTATGGAAGCATCGTTACATTATAAAAAGTGTGTGTTCCTGGTTACTCTGGCAATGCAACTAATATCCTTAAAGATTTACATTCCCACATAGAGGCCATGTCCTCGCTGGCCTTGTCATGGGAACAACTTCTGAGCTCTCACACCTCCTGGTGAAAAATTGCTGTTTCTATTATGGCCATGATATCCATTGACATGTTCCAGATGCTGTGACATTTATTTTGTATGACTCACATTCTAGGACTCGTGTCCGTTTGTTTCTCGAATAGAAGCACCTCAGATGACTTTACAGCCTGTTCTTTCCCAACTAGACTTTTACCACGGACCCCTTGACGGACCCAAAACATTCCTAAAAGGGAAAGCCAAGCTGCTTGCCCCACATCACCCCCTCTTAGTCTGAAGCAGCCAGCACAGTCATTCATTTCCCTTTACAGTAGTGAGGCTTCCCTTAATCAGAAGGGGGAATGAGAACAGGGTGAAGGACAGGTAGCGAATTATTAGAGAAAAGGCAATGGATGGATAACACTCCCCATCACCCAGGTGCCAACACCTCCAGAGGAGAAGGATGGCACTTTCCAACACAAGTAATCATCCCCTGGAAGGCTCTCTTCCTGCCTTTTGATCACCTTTTGGTCATGTAGGCACCGGCTCTGCGGACCTCCTCCTCTCCAGAGGACTCTCTCTCTCTCTCTCTCTCTCTCTCTCTCTCTCTCTCTCTCTCAATCTCTCCCCCTTCTTCTGTTCTGTTTCTCAAACGAAATTTACTTTTTGCTCTTGCTGTTGTGACACGTTTGAAATAAATTGCTTCAAGACTGACCAGGTCAGTGTTGAAGCAAGACATGAAACTTTATTCTCCGCGGCAGGTGGAAAGGGCAACAAGCAAGTCACCTCTGCAACCTTTGACCCTTTGTAGAAGGTAGGGTACATTTTATAGCTAAAAACCACAAGCTACCAGTAAGTTAAAACCATCGCAACATAGGAAGTGGGTCAGAATGACCCAGGTTAGAGTTCAGTACACTGCCCAAGAAAAATGGGAATTTAAAAAAAAGAACAGCTCATATTGTAGACAAATAACAGGGGCTGGGGCTGTAGCTCAGTGGCGGAGCGCTTGCATAGCACATGTGAGGCACTGAGTTCGATCCTCAGCAGCACCACATCAAAAATAAATAAATAAATAAAATGAAAGTTTAAAAATAATAATAACAGAAACATTTTTTTAGCCCTTATGCATTGCCAAACAGGGTGTGCTTAGCAGGAGGTGGGTTGTATAGGCAGGGTTTTCACGTGAGAGAAACATTTCTTATATGAAATGAAGTCTCAGGGTAAAATGGAGTTTGTCTGGTCAGGGCACACATAGTTGGCCCATAACATTGCCTCAGTGTTTCTTGGGGTTTAATCTTCAACAGCAGGGGAACAAGGACCCAGTCGTGATTTTCAAGAGCAGTATCACTAGCAGCCAGAACCCTTCTCAAGGCCCTTGGAGCTCACTGAGTGCTGTTGCACCCATCATCTGGTCCCATTTGACTCGCCCACTTCAGGCAGCTGGTCTCCTAATCAGCTCCATGAATAAGTGTTTCCACTTCCACCACAGGGTGGAGAGTCTATGAAATCTTTTGCCAGAGAATCCAAGGAGCACATGAGTCAGTTCCCAGACCCAGGTCCAGACCCCCATTGCAGGTTGACCCTGAAGATGTGGGGCTGACCCTGAAGACAAAAAAGAAGGGAGGAAAGAAACTAGACTTGGGCTCAGAGTACACAGGACCCTGCCCACCAGGACAGCTCTCCAGAGGCCAGGCCTACAGCTGAGCTTGTCCTCCCCAAAGACACAGAGTGAGAGGCTGATGTACAAGACTAAGATATGTCCTCAAGATGGGCCAAGGACCACGCCCTAAGGGATCTGTTGGAGACTGGAGGGTGCTCATCTCTGGCTTTATCCTCCAACAACTGCCCCACCCAGGACTGGAAACTGGCTTCTCCCCTGCTTTGAATTCCTCACGCCATGGCTCCCAGCTCCCATCCACCCTCCCCTCCTGATGATTCCAGCCTAGCCAAAAAGCCTAATCAGACTAGTGCCTCTGGGACCTCAGCCCTCATCCCTGCTGCTGGCACTGCTAACCCTCACCTCTGAGAAGAGCAGCCATACCAATGACAATGGCCCTGCTGGGGTGAAGTATCTCCTGAGGGCAAATGCTCTTCTACATTACCTCATTCGCCTTAATCCTACATGGGTTCTATCACCATCCCTATTTCAGAAATGAGATAATTTGGAAAGAGACCAAGTAAATTTCCCAAGGACACACAGCCAAGAAACAAGACAGTCAGAATTCAAACCCAAATCTGTACTGGGGATCCAGAGCTGGGTTCCCCTCACTGCTCCCTGCCCACCTTCCTCCCTTCCACCGGCCTCATTTCTCACCCAGGAAACCTCCTGGAACAGATCACAGCCCCAGACCTGGTCATTCTAAATCCAGCCAATCAGACACAGTGGTACACGCCTGTCATCCCAACTACTCAGGAGACTGAGGCAGGAGATCTCAAGTTTGAGACCAGCCTGGGCAGCCCTCTCAAAAATTTTAAAAAATAATTAAAAAATAAAAAGGGCCAACCTCAGTGCTCCTAAGTTCAATCCCCAGTTATTGGGAGCAGCGAGACTAAATCCATCCATTAACTTATTCTTTCTATAAACCCCTATGTAACAGGATGCTGAAACAGAACACTTTCACTGTCTCCATTTTTGCTCTGACTCCAAAGCTGAGGGGGGTTAAGTTTCTACACATTGTAAAGAAAGGTTCTTAACCAGCTATAGAGAATTTTCTAGGCAGAAGAAAATAAAGTCCAGTGACTTTGTCCCCCATACCCAGGGAAGGAAAGGCTGAGATTGTTCAAACACAGGCATGAGCCTCCTCCCTCCAAGGCAGAGGAACACAAGGAACTTCCCTTCCCCTCTAAACAGGTGAAAGGAGCTTTAAGAGAAGCCACTGGAGAGCTTGGACTGTGTCCTGTGGAATTGGAGATGCAAGAAATGGCTCCTGACTCACATCTAAAGCATTCTGGGTATGAAAGGCTGCCAGCTTCAAAGCACATGAGAAGAGGCAGCTTGAGAGGTGAACTGCACTTCCGACATCCTGCAATCGTGAGGGTCCCACGGCCAGACATGAATCCCCACAAAAGGGGACCTGCCTATAGGACTCTATGACCCCCAACAGAGTCTACGTGGAGACTTCTGCTGGAATGCAGGGGTAGGAGGCTAAGTAGTCAATTGAAGGAGGCAATGTTCACATCAGGAGGTCACAAATAGGGGAGCTCAAGGAACCCACAAAAGTCACTCCAACTGAGGGAATCAGCATTTGAATTTCTACCACCCAAGGAGGACTCCAAGGTCAGTTTTTTGCTTGTTTCATTTTTCATTTCTTAGTTTTTTTGTTTCTGTTCTGGGGATGAAACCTAGGGTCTCATGCATGGTAGGCAAGAGGTCTACCACCGAGCTATATCCCCGTAATAATAATATAATTTCAAGACCAAATTATAAGTGCTCCTGTCAGAACACCTTTGTGACCCCTAGCCTCTCCACTCCTTCCCCCTTAGAAGTGCCAGGGTGAAGGGGCAGGAGGGACAGACGGACAGAGAAGAGCCTGCCCACACAGCAGCCCACTGCAAGGCGAGCACCAGCAGGGGCAAGAGAGGCACTTTAACTGAGATGGGACCCGACTTTTCACTATCTGAAAATTGAGACCTCTGAGTGACTAGATAGGCTAGCAGCAGACTGAGGTCATGGCTCAGTGGCAGAGCGCCAACTACCATGCACAAAGCCCTGGGTTCAATTCTCAGTACCACCAAGGAATGAAGGAAGGCAGGCAGGCAGGCTGTGGGACCCACCAAGATTTCATACAGGGAGAAAGAAGAATGGTGGCTGAAAGTGGGTTTATTGGAGAGCATTTGAGAGAACAGTGCTTTTGTCTGAATTTGCACTCCATCAAATCCAGGGCATTCAATAAGCTGGGTGTGATTAATAGGCACCCATTGTATGCCAGGCACAGTGCTAGGCATGGGGACACAGCACCAAACACAGCATGTAGGAGTCCTCAGAAGGACTGGGCACTCACTATTCCTAAGCTGATCATTCACAGACACCCTTGCTTGGGGCTACAGTCTCAGAAACTCACCTGTTGGGCCTAATCTCATATACTCCATCTCCCCATCTCAAAACTGAGCTCATGCTGGGTGTGTTGATGCATGCCTGTGGTCCCAGCAATTTTGGAAGCTGATGTAGGATGATCACAAATTTAAGGCCAGTCTGATCAATTTAGCAAGACCCTGTCTCAAAATAAAAAACAAAAAGGGCTGGGAATGTAGCTCAGTGGTAGAATGTGCCCATTGGTACTAGCTCAAGTATAAAAATTAAATTAAATTAAATTAAATTAAATTAAATTAAATTAAATTATATTAAATTAAAAATTAAGCTCATCTTCCAAGATTTGTATGGGTCAGACCCGACATTAAAGCATCTTTTGCTCCAAGCACAGTGGTGCATGCCTGTAATCCCAGTGACTCTGGAGGCTGAGGCAGGAGGATCATGAGTTCAAAGCCAGCCTCAGCAAAAGCAAGGCACTAAGCAACTCAGTGAGACCCTGTGTCTAAATAAAAATACAAAATAGGGCTGGGGATGTGACTCTGTGGTCAAGTGCCCCTGAATTCAATCCCTGATACCAAAAACAAACAAACAAAACAAAAAACATCTATTGCAGGCACTCTCCCCCAGCTCTTTATCCCACAACCCTCATAGTTTGGAAGTGTGTTCATCCATTAAGCCAAGATTTAGTGAACAGATACTATGTGGCAGGCCCTGTGCTAAATAAAGTTGAGGATGGCTTCATGCCTTGAGCTGAGTAGCTTGCAGTCTGAATATTAGGAGGAGTCACAGAAGAAGAGGGAGAGACAGATGCATAAACCAACTGTGACACTACAGTGTAGCACTGCAGTGTAATAAGGACTATTACAGAGGCTTGTATTAGTTCCAATGGGAGATAAGAGCAGGCGGCACTTACCTGTGCATAGGACCTGAGATGTCACCAAGGAAGTGATATAGAAGGTTGCGGGGGAGGGGGCAAGTCTTTCCAAGAGAGAAGAAATTGCATGCACACAAATCATGGAGATGCAAAGGGTGTGCCCTTTCCAAGATCAGGAGGCCAGAGCCAGTGTCCAGCATGTGGACAGCCCTCCTTCTTTCTGCCAGCAGGGGGTGACAGCTTACTGCTCAGGGAGGAGGTGTGGGCGTGGTTCCATGAAGCAGGGCTAGAAATGCTCTTTCCACTTTGGTGCTGTGATCAGGGTTTCTTCTGAAATGCCTGTTAGCAAACACAACTCGCCATAATCAGATTTTCTACATGAAAGACATACATTCCCCCATTCACATACCCTCAATCCTCTTTGTAAAATAGTAGCACTATTTTCATGATGCTATGGTGAATTTTTCTTGTTTCCAGTTTAATCTTGCAAAGGACCCCACATTAGCTGCCTGAGCCATCAGACCAAATAGCACCTTGCCACTACATCTTGTCATAACTCCACATTTCTCTAATATCACTGAAGCAAAAGGTTGTTTGTTTGTTTTTGTTTGTTTGTTTTGTCTCCAGAAATACTCTGCCCAGGGCACAGACACAGACCTAGGGAAGGAGACAAGCTTCAGAAAATGAAACAGAAGAAAAGGTAGTGACAAAATTGTGAAGGGCCGCCTGGTGTGGTGGCGCACACCTCTGGTCCCAGCACTTGGGAGGCTGAGACAGGAGGATTGCGAGTTCAAAGCCAGCCTCAGCAACTTAGCAAGGCCCTAGGCAGCTCAGTGAGACCCTGTCTCTAAATAAAATACAAAATAGAACTGGGGATGTGGCTCAGTGGTGGAGTGCCCCTGGGTTCAATCCCCAGTACCAAAAAGAAAAAAATAAAAGAAATTGTGAAGGGCCTTGGTGCACACCTAAAGAGTTAAGACTGGGTTCTATGGGTGTTATAGGAAAACAAGATAAGGTTTTATGGAACCAGCTTTATTTGCCAAAATAATGAATGTAACCACAATGTAAAAGTTTAACTCAGCTTTTTCCTTACCCTGTGTAGCTGCACATTACCAGAGCAAGGTGACTTGACCCTGAAGAGGAGCAAAAGGGTCTGGACTCTGCCCCAGTCAGGTGTTCAAACATCTGGCCATTAGGTTCTTCTAGGCAATCCCTGGGCAATCCCACCACCCTCTGCTCTCTCCCCAGGGCAGAACCACCCTAAGTGGGGATGGTCGGCAGGGGGAGCCAAAGGACCAATGATGAACAGTCCCCGAGGTTGGGGGAGAAGGGAGCCACTCAGTCCCCAAGCCCTAATACTGCCTGACCCTCTGGGCTGTCCTTCCCAGACCCGTGCTCTGATCTCAAATGGACAACAAAAGAGATAGGAGACATTTTCACTCCCACATTTGAGGCAGGAGACCAGGCAAATACTCCCCCACCACCACCACCAGGTATTTTTAAGGCTCTTCCAAGTTTCTTGAAGCAATTTTATTTACCAAATTCACTAATATCCTAATCAAATTTTGAACAGTAGAGTTGTATGTTCCTAAACAAATGCAGTAGCTCTGAGCTGCAAAAGACACTTGTCAAAACATAAAATAATAGGTCAGCACTCAGTGAAAATCACAGAACTGACTGATCTGGTAATAGTTCATACTTTCGAGAATAAGTGACAGACACAATGCTGTACTTATTACAAAGATTTGCCACAATCTTATAATTCAGGAAAGGACACCCAGAAATGGAGACCAAGTGTTGGAAACTAAGGGACGTTAGCAAACATTGAACATCAACAGGAAGAAACTGGGTGTTGTCATTAAAACGGTAATTATACCTCTGTGGGAAGATCTGGTAAGAAAACAAGAATATTTATCTTTGGGGTGGGGAATATATTGAAAGGAGTTTTATTCCATACCTGGGAGCAGTTCCCTCCAGGTAGACTTCTAACATCTTTCCTCACTTGAGAGACTCAAAGCAGACACAAGCACTTCACGTTTGGCTGGAAATTTGAACTTTTTGCCATTTATTTGATGTTTTATAGTGTTTTCTAATTTTTTTTTCAAAATTGAGTAAGCACATAGTTCCACTATTTCAATGTTATAAATTTTGAAAACGTTAACATAGAATATAAATATCCACTCCATATTTTGTTAATAATGTGCCAAATAGCAAGATACAGGTATTGACCTTTCACTCCCATATAACAGCCACGAAGAATGAGCCCTCCCAGGCTCAACCAGTTTTTCTGTTTCTGATCACTTAAGCTGACATTAGGACAGGGCTTCTGCCATTGAAGCTAAAGGCAGTGGGGGTGGCCAGTAAAAGAGGAAGAAGGATGGGTGTCAGTAATGCAGGACATGGAGCAAGCAGGGCTGGAAGAATTGTCAGGAAGTCACCATTCATTGTCCAGGGTTTACTGGGCAACATGGTAAGAGGAGGCACCGTGTGAAGGGCCTGGGCAAGTCCCCAGGAGATACAAGTTGACAGTCCTTGTGGCTTCATGCCTTGGCACTGATCTCTGTTCAAATCCTCCTTTGAGTGGGAACTTCCCTCTCTGCCTTACACAGTCAGACAAGGACACCAGAACAGCTTCCACAGCACCCCCAGGACCACTGTACAGTCGAAGGACACCCCTGGACACCTAAAGAGGGGTGCAGAGGGGCTCCCTCTGCTCCACCTGGAAGAATAAGCAGAGCATATGGGGGGGAGAGGTCAAGTTTAAAAAATAGGATGCCAAATGGTACATTCACCAGGAGTCTAACCTACGTAAAAGTCAGGGGTACAGGAAAGTAATAGGGAAACCCAACTGGAAAGTACTTGGTAGAGTATTTTGAATTTGTAGTATTTTTATTCTGTTTATCTGTAAAATTTCAAATTTCTTAGTTTTATTGTCCTTTGCTCTTCTTATCCCTCAGGAAGACCAGGCTTGACTTTTCACCACAGTGGGAAAATCTGCTCCCATCTCAACCATCAGCCCCTTGCCCCTAGAGCACTCACCCCCTCCTCCACAGATGGCAAGCCTCTCCGGGGATTTTCACCCCACACCTGCCCCGCTCTACTGGCTGGACCCTGTCACCTCTTCTGAATGCCCAGATCCACAAGCATCTCCTTCTGGAAGCCTCCTGGCCAGTCTTCTCCTTCCCCAGGTGTTGGGGCGAGCAGGGTGACTTTAGCATGCACAGATCTCATCCTTCCATAGTGCTTGGCCTCAGCGGCCTTGACTCTTTTTGTAGTTTTTCTTATTGTTTGCATTCAAATAATAACCACACAAGGTGACAAACTGAATTGCACATTTTCCCTACACAGAGTTCCTTTTAACCACCTGCGTCT
>JAJEJO010001756.1:63610-79725 GCA_020662805.1 Glaucomys volans
AATTGCACATTTTCCCTACACAGAGTTCCTTTTAACCACCTGCGTCTTGAGTTCTGATGACTACTTCCACACCTGAGGATGTGTTTACTTTCCTATGACTGGATCTATCAACTTCGTGTTGCTGCTGTTGTCATTTTGACATATGGTTACTTTGTTTAAAATAAATAATTCAGCTTGGCCCGGTGGTGCACATCTGTGATTCCAACAGCTTGGGAGGCTGAGGCAGGAGGATTGTGAATTCAAAGCCAGTCTCAGCAATTAGCAAGCCCCTAAGCAACTCAGCGAGACCCTGTCTCTAAATAAAATATATAAAAGGGCTAGGGATGTGGCTCAGTGGTTAAGCACCTCTGGGTTCAATCCCCAATACCAATAATAATAATAATAATAATAATAATATAAATAAATAAAAATAAAGAATTCAGTGCCAGCCACAGTGACACACACCTGTTATCCCAGCAACTCCAGAGGCTAAGGCAAGAGAATCATATGTTCCAGGCTGGCCTGGGCAATTTAGTGAGACCCTGTCTCAAAATAAAAAATAAAAAAACCTGGTGATGTAGCTCAGTGGTAAAATGCCTCTGGGTTCAATCCCCAGTATCAGCAGATAGGGATTTAAGTAGTACCTTATAAAGAAAACAACTTTCCTCTGCCCTGCCCTCCAGGCCCACTCCCCAGAATAAGTCACTTTTAATAAGTTTACCTGCTACTTCTTGTCTCAGGCCTAACCTTAGTCACTTCAGCCTGAAGCTCACAAGAGTCCAGGTGGCTTCCCTGAGTGACACCAGCATGTGGCTTTCTTCCTCATAGGGAGGTGATGGATGCTTGATTCCCAGTTGTCCATGCCCTTGAACTTTGAGGGATCTAGTAATAGAAAAGTGTATCTCTATTCTCTCAACAAACTCAATGCTACCTAATAAGTATTTACTATGTTATCATCTACTCTAATACTTGTAAATATATTACTTCCTTTCATTCTCACACCCCTAACAGGAAGGTATTTGCATCTCCATTCCCTCCACTACCACCCATCCCCACCCCTACCCCTATACTGGGGACTGAACCCAACCAGGAGCCCCCTACCACTGAGCTACATCCCCAGTTCATTTTATATTTATTTATTTATTTATTTATTTATTTATTTATTTATTATTTTTTGAGACACAGTCTGGCTAAGTCGCAGAGGCTGGCCTTGAACTTTCAATCATCCCACCTCAGACTCGCAAGTTGCTGGCATTATAGTCTTGCATCACCACACCTGGCAGCATCTCCTATTAAGAAAGACAGAAAGGAGACTCAGAGAGGTACGATTAGCTTGCTCATGATCATTCCTCCAGTAATGTCACAGTGAGGATTTGAACAAGATTCTGCTTTATTCCAAAGTCTGGGCTCTAGCCACTGTGCTTTATTGCAATCCTAGGATCCTATCCTAATCCTACCCTACACTGTGGTGTGGACCACGGTGCTGGGGAAGGATGAAACATTTGGGAGCAGACAGACAGGTGAACAGACAGTTATGGGGTTGGGTTAAACATCAACCAGTGCCTAGGAAAATTTGCAGTGAGACCAAACTTTAAAAGAATATGATATCGAAGGAAAAGGAGAGGGGGAGCAAGTCACTTTCCCCATTTCCAATCCTTAGGAGAGGATCAAAACTGAGTAACCCTAGTTGTAAAGTAAAGGAATGTACTCATAAAATATCTGAAGAACTCCTCCTGCACAGTGGGCATGAAACCTACCCTATATATTCCCCCAGATTGGAGGCACAGAGCAGATAGCCCACTGCTACTGAGGAGTGAGGAAGTTCAAAAACATCCAAAACATCTCCACTGAGTCCTCCAAGGTCTTCATTTGGGATTGGAGAACAGCATGCTGGGGTGTTTGCGGTCCTGGGGTTGAATAGATGTGGCAAGGACTGTTGTAGATGTATGATCCAAGCACCACATGCATGGTGAACTGGGCTCTGCAGCCCAGTCACAGATTGGACAGCTGGATATTCCAATATGGCAATAGGTAAATGATATCCCCTGTCCCATTCTCTGCTCAGGGAGAGAGATGGGGATTGGAAAGATCTATCTGGAGCTGACACCAAATACTCCATTGGTTCAAGCAGAACTATGCAGAGCTACCAGGTAGAGTGGCTCACACCTGTAATTTTAGCAATTTGGGAGACTGAGGCAGGAGGATCACAAGTTCAAGTCCAGCCTGGGCAACTTAGAGAGACCCTATCTCAAAATTTAAAAAGGGCTGGGAATGTAGCTCAGTGATGGAGTGCCCCTGGATTCAATCCCTAGAATTGGCAGGGGTGGGGACATCATACAACACTAATGGAGTGACCCTTGTAAACAATCTCAGAGGGAATTAAGAGCCATGATTATACCAGTGTTGCTACTTCATAAGTGTTTTAGTTAGCTTTTTCACCACTGTGACCAAAAGACAAGAACAATTTTAGAAGGGTTTATTTGATACTCACAGTTTTAGAGCTTTCAGTCCATAGATGGCAGACTCCATTGGTCTGGGCCTGACGGGAGGCAGAGCATCATGGCAGAAGGTTTTGGAGGAGGAAAGCAGTTCCAGATATGGCAATCAGGAAGCAGAGAGAGCTTCACTCACCAGGGACAAAACATAAACCCCAAAGGCATACTGCCAGTGACCCACATCCTCCAGCCACACCCTACCTGCCCACAGTTACCACCCAGCAAGTCCATATCCATGGATTCATGTGACAATTAGATTAAAGCTCACATAACCCAATCATTTCACCTCAAAACTGTCTCGCATAATCTCACAAATGAACTTTTGGGGAACATCTCATATCTAAACCCTAAGGAAGAGGGTGAGTGATGTTAAAAGTGATGTAATTTGTTTTCCATATATAAGAAAGGCTATCCACTCCTGGGTATATATCTCCAAAAAATTGAAAACATGTGCCTGCACAAAACCTATATGTTTAGCATCGTATTACTCATAATAGCCAAAATGTAGGGAAAACCCAGCTGATGAATGGATAAGTACATATGAAAGACCATTATTCAACCATAGAAAGAAGTAAACACAGTCACGTGCCACAGGATGGATGAACTTTGAAAACATGCTGAGGGGAAGAAGTCAGTCATAAAAGGCTACATATTACATGATTTCATTTACATGAAATGTCCAGAGACAAAAAGTAGATTAGTGATTTTCAGAAGCAGGAGGAGGGAGGAAGGAAATGACTGCTAGGGGGCACCAGGGGATGATGGAAATGTATGGAAATTAAATAGTGGTGGTGGTTATCAAATTCTGAGCATATTAAAAACCACTGTAGTTTATACTCCAAAGGATCAATTTTGTGGTATATCAATAAAGCTAAAAAAAAAAAAAAAAAAGGATAAGATTTTTTTTTAAGAAAAATGCCCATTTGGCACTGGAAACAGTGTTGAGAGTCCAAAAAGATGTTTTCATTTCTTGTTTCTTTTAAAAACAGAAGAAAATTGAGCATGATAATAATGAATCCATAGTAATGAAACCATCTTGGCTTATATTTGTCTTCATACCAACGCAGTCATAAAATATAACCTTCAATGTTTTTCTGTGGAGGAAAGGACCTGGAGGCAAAAAATGTCTAGGGCCCATGGAAGTCATAGGGCCCCTGCTTCCAGGTACTTCATGAGGAAATCTGTGGAAGCCTTCACAGGCTGCACTCATCCTGCTCTGCACCCTGAGTCTAGGACTTTGGCACCACCCTTCAGAGCTGGTGATCTGGCATGGGAAAGCTCCGGGAACATTCTAGCATGCCCAGGGACTATGGATTGGACCTCTTTACTTAAGGAGTGAGATGGAATGCCCCAAGGGAGGAGCACAGTCAGGCAGAACCTGGAGCCTGGAAGAACTGTGGGAGGAGAGGGAAAAGAGGCGTTCTTGAAAGAGAGCCTTCACACAGGACCCTCCCCATCTGAAAGCCCTGAACTGGGCCTGGAGGAAGGAGAGGGTCTTCCTCTTTGGTGACTCTTGCCTTCCTGTGCAGCAGGAGTGGAAAGTAGATGCCTCAGGGGACTTTCCACCTTCATCCTTTTGGGACAGGGGGCTGGGATGGCCTTCCCAGGACTCTGGGAGGACATAGGCAAGGAAGTTGGGCATTCAGGAAACAGGAAATAGGTCTCCTTGGACATGCCCCTAAGTAATGGCCAGGACTCCCAAGTTCCTCTTTATTCCCTGCACACCTCACTGACCACACCAAGAAGAGCATGCACACTAAGCCCATACTCAGAGTCCCTCCCCCGACTCTGCTGATGAGGGGTAGAGCAAGCCCCTTTCCTAACCCTGTTCCCTCTTTAGGCCCCACTGAGTCTGCTGCTTCGCCCCACCTACACTAGGTCCCTAAGTGAAGCCCAAGGTCCAGGAAAGTTGGAGCACTATGTCCAGGAGCACCATAGCAGACTGCCGGGCCACCCAGGCTGTGCCACCCCAGGCTCCCTCCTTGTATTCCATCTTACCTCCCAGGACCCCACCCTCCTGTCCTTTGTCCAACAAAGCCTCCATGTGCACCTTTGCGCATGTATCTGCCTTCTCCCTGCCACCCCACTGCACGCCAAACACTCAGTATCTCAACAGCAGCTTCCTGGTGGGCACTCTGCCGCAGTCCAGCCCCTCCTCAGGCTCCAAATCTCTTGATGTTCATCAAGGCTCCATCCTGTCCAAAACCTTCCCTATCCACCCCACACCTGTGGCTCAGAGATGGGGGCTTTCAAACATGCATTTGTCCCTAGAACCCGTCCTTAAAATAAGACCTTACGGGGAAGTCTGATGAAACATGAAGGGGCCATCAGGGCGATGAGAGGTTTCCACGGGGCAGACGGTGACAATATTAACTGAATATCTAGTTTCTTTCATGGAAGTTCTCTTTCATACAGTTTGTCATTGCAGCACAAGTTCTGCCCAGTGGGTGGATCTGCCCTGCACCCTCATGCCACAGCCTGGTCAAAACACGTTAGGACAACGCCTGTAGCAGAGGACACTTCCCCATCTGAGTCAGAACTGACATTTTCTGTTTTCTGGTGTAAAACAGTTCAGCTTGGTAGAAAGCCAGTTTGTGGTACTCTGAGCCTGAAATGATTGACAAACAGGTTCCTCTACTCTGGACTATGTGTGGCCCCAGCCACCTCCTAGGTTCAAGGTGTCCTTTCCTTCTGGCACATTTTAAGGAAAGAGTGTACACTTTAGTCCCTCAGCCCCTTACATACCTAGAACCATCAATGTATCTCTTTCTAATTTCTATCCACGTATTTCATTAGTTTCATGATATTTTACTAATCCTGAATCTGAGCAGATTTTTTCAAAAGGAGACCAATTTTTAAAGTACTTAGTGGCATACGTATGAGCTTTAAATGCTGAGTTGAATAAGCATGTAACCATTTCTCATACACTCAGAACCTGCACATTCATGTAAAAACAGGATCCATTTTTGAGTGATGTGAAACTAGCTTATTTGTGATAACCATATAATCTGTCCATATATTACATATATCTATATACTATGTCAAGTGGTAATGCTACATCACAGTGTGTGAAAGATGGTTTACTCCTAAAGAACAAGATGCTCTCAGTTTATGTAACGTTAGGTATAGATTCTGTAGAAACATTCCCACCACCTGCAGTGTTCCATACCTCTCACAGTACCGTCAGACCTTTACCTGTTTGGTGGAAAGGGAAGGGAGGGGAGGGGAGGGGAGGGAAGGGAAGGGGGGGGGAGGGGGGGAGAGTGGAGAGGTGGGAGGGAGGGAGGAAGGAAGGAAGGAAGGAAGGAAAGGAAAAGAAAACTGTAAGGTTCTGACTACAACACCATTAAGGGGCCAGGAGACCCTCATCTGAGCCACACCCCACGGCAGAGAAACTTCTGAGCCACCTCTGAGGACCCATTCCTGCTTTTGTAGTTCAAATTTCTCTGGTCAAAACTTTTTAAAATGATACTGCCTAAGGCTATCAGAGATGCTGGCAAGACTGTTCTCACTTCTAATGGGAAGTGTGAACTGTTATTGCTGTTTTGGAAAGTAATACAGCAATAGCAATTTAAATTAAATATACATATGCCCTACACCCAGCAGTCTCACTTCTGAGAGTCTGTGCCGTAAAAAGAAAAGCATCCACTTAAGGATGTATACACAAAGAGATTTACTCTGCACGGTGGTATACACCTATAATCCCAGTGGCTCAGGAGGCTGAGGCCAGAGGACTGCAAGTTCAAAGCCAGCCTCAGCACTTAGTGAGACACTAAGCAACTCAGTGAAACCCTGTCTGTAAATCAAATATAAAAAGGGCTGGGAACGTGGCACAGTGGTGAAGCACCTCTGGGTTCAATCCCCAGTACCAAAAAAAAGTATTTCCGTTATGAGAAATAGATATATAAAAATAAGCGTTCAGTTGACAAGTTAGGAAGGAAGCTGCTGACTTACACAAAGAAAGGATGTAGGATGCTGTCCAGAGCCCCATCAACTTCTCCTTAACAGTCCCAAGCTGTACTTCCAACCATAAAACCCGTACCTCCCTTCTCCCTGCCAGGCTGGACTGTTCTACTCTTCATCCTAACCACAATCAGACCATACCACTGATTTTTTTAAGGTATCATAAACCACCAGATACTACAATGCACACCTATAATGCCAGCAACTCAGGAGGCTGAGGCAGGAGGAGTAGGAGATTTAAGCCAGACTGGACAACTTAGAGAGATCCGTCTCAAAATAAAAAATAGAAAGAAATGGAGACAGCTCAACAGTACAAGGCTTAAAAATGAAATTCTGGGAAGGGGCCAAATATATAACAGGTAAAAGTGAGTATTCTAGCCAGAAACTAGAGATTCCCAGACCCTGGCCACTAACATCTGGGCCTGCTAATCCATATGTCACCTTTGTGGAAATGTAGAAAAGGTGTCTCATCCTCCAGACATGTGCAGCCAGGCACCAAGGTGGTGGTTTGAAAAGTGCACCACAGACTCCCCCGCCAGGGCCTTTTTGAGCAGAACACTCTTGTGTGACTGTTCTTAGCAGCCCTGCATAGGGTGACCCTGGGGACTCACCCATTGCTCACATCCCACCCGGCACTGGTATTCCGTACTTCTTCAGATTGACAGTCTTTCTTCTGGATAAAGCAACTGAGCTATGCTTTTCTTTTTTTTTTCTTTTTTATTTTATTTTTTTTTTTTGGTACTAGGGGTTGAACCCAGGGGCACTCCACCACTGAGCCACATCCCCATCTCTATTTTGTATTTTATTTAGAGACAGGGTCTCACTGAGTTGCTTAGGGCTGAACTATGCATTTTTGTGAGATATCTTATTGCAGCTATGAAATCCATTCAAATCAAGTTTCTAAGTAAACTGAAATGAGTTCCTCTTATTGCTGTGGGCAGAGAATTCCCTTGAGTCAGAGAGGGTATCTCATCCTTCCTGGCAGCACCAGCAAGGAACTGGCACACAAAGGCACTTCCTGAGCACAAACATGTTGAATAAAAGAATAAATGATAGCTATTATGGTTTGGATCTGCAATGTTCCCCAAAAGCTCATGTGTTGAAGGCTAGGTCCCCAAGGCAGCAAAGCCCAGAGTGATTAGATCCTGAGGACACTGACCTCATCAGTGGATTAATGTACTGACTAGTCGAATGGTCTAAGAGTAGGTAGTGGGAACTCCAGGCAGGTAGGGTACGGTTGGAGGAGGTATGTCACTGGGGGTGTGGTCCTTGGAGAATCTATCTTGTCTCTAGCCCATTCCTCTCTCTCGCCCTTCCCCGCAACTCTCTCCAGGCTGCCCCGAGCTGAGCTGAGCAGCTTTAATTTGCCACACCCTTCTGCCCTGATGTTCCACCCCAAAGCAATGAAGGCAGCTGACTCTGGACTCAAAGCTCTGAAACCATGAGTCAAAACAAATCTTTCCTCCTCCAAGTTGTTTGTGTCAGGTATTTTGGTCACAGTGATGAAAATGACTAAGAAAATGACAGAGTAAGTACCTCGGACAGCCAGAAACATCTAAAAATGTTACTTAAACCATAAACATTTTTATTATCTAAAAATATAAATTTATTGACTAGGTGCCGAGCCCAGAGAGAGGGTCTGGACCACTGAAAATTGGGAGCTGCTGGCCTGAATGTGGTGCAGCGGGACTGGAACCTTCGGCTGCTGGTCTGTGAGCCTGGTTTTGATACTTGGTTATCAGGACTTATCAAGAGAGCGTAATACATTATTAATGTCACCACCAAAAAATAAATAAAATTTATTTATTTATTTATTACAGTACTGTGAATTGAGCCCAGGGGCACACTAGCACTGATCTACATCTCAGCCCTTTTTTTTTATTTTTAAAATTTTAATTTTGAGACAGAGTCTCACGCAGTTGCCCAGGCTAGCCTTGGATCTCCCAGTCCTCCGGCCTCAGCCTCCCAAGTCAAGTGGCTGGGATTAAGAGCGTGCACCACTGCACCTCGATGAAAATCCTTACTAAAGTGCAACAGTGAACCATTTAGTATGACAAATTTAGAGGCTAAATCTAAATAAAAACAGGAACTCAGAGAAATTAAGAACAGCTTGGAAGATGAGTTTGGCCTGGGGGCATTTGCCAATGCTCAAGATCGTCTCTACATAGGAAATTTATTAGGGGAAATCCTGTCTCCTCAACACCTACAGAAAGCTGAGATCTTAAAAGACTCACCTGTGGCATAAGTGTGAGATAGAGATAAACCTACACATCTAGAGACTCAGGAGAATTTGCCTTCTTTGAATGTGGGTACTGAATTGGGAAAAAAAACCCAAACCCTGCTGGGTGTGGTGGCGCACGCCTGTAATTCAAGTGACTTGGGAGGCTGAGTCAGGAGGATCACGAGTTCAAAGGCAGCCTCAGCAACTTAGCAAGGCCCTAAGCAACTCAGTGAGACCCTATCTCTAAATAAAATACAAAATAGGGCTGGGGATGTGGCTCAGTGGCCGAGTGTCCCTGAGTTCAATCCCTGGTTCCAAAAAAAAAAAAAAACCCAAACCCTCAAATAATTAAACAAGTTAGTCATTTCTCAAATATGCCCCCAGAATCTAGTAAAAACAAATTTAAATTTGCCATAAAAAAACCACCTAGGGCTGGGGATATAGCTCAGTTGGTAAGAGTGTTTGCCTTGCAAGCACAAAGCC
This sequence comes from Glaucomys volans, assembly GCA_020662805.1. NCBI lineage: Eukaryota > Metazoa > Chordata > Mammalia > Rodentia > Sciuridae > Glaucomys > Glaucomys volans. Next base: position 72,752 of record JAJEJO010001756.1, read on the forward strand.
CTGGGTTCAATCCCCAGCACCGCAAAAAAAAAAAAAAAAAAAAAAAAAAAAAACACCTTCAACTAAGAGCCTCAAAAATTTCCACCCACAAGGTTTCCAATAACTGTGTTCACAGTCAAAAATTACAAAAAGAAGCCCGGTGGTGGGTGGTGGTGCATGCCTATAACCCCAGCCACTCAGGAGACTGAGACAGGAGGATCAAGAGATTGGAGCGAGGCTGAGCAACATAGTGACACCGCATCTCAAAATAAAAATGGGGGAGTGTGAGAGACATGACCTGGAAATATAGCTGAGTGGTAGAGGGGCCCTGAATTCAATCCCCAGCACAGAGGAAATTTTTCACAGTTCCAGAAGGAGAAGAAAAGGGTGGGAAGAAAGGCAAGAGTCCAGAACATCATTTCCATGGGTTCAAGAAGATTTATGAAGCCCAAGCAGGTTACACACAAAGAAATCTAATCCTAGAAGCCAGGTGTAGTGGCACACACCTGTAATCCCACAGGCTCTGGAGGTTGAGGCAGGAGGATCATAAATTTGAGGTCAGCCTCTTGAACTTAGATCCTGTCCCAAAATACAAAATAAAATAAAAAAGGACACGGATGTGTCTCAGGGGTAGAGCACCCGAGGTTAGGTCCCAAGTGAGGGGAGGGGCAGTCTGTGCCCCTAATCACACTCAATTCCACCCCTTGACTTCTATTCCTACCAGATTCGGTTGTAAATGCCACTTCCCTACTCTCCACCACAAAAAAAAAAAAAAAAAAAAAAAAAAAAAAATTATTTTAAAGTATATCCCTAAAGCAAACAGAAGAATTTGCTACTCATGTTCCTGTCCCTTACCATTACTGCAGAAGTTAAACTAAAGGTGTTTTATGCACCTCTGCTTCTCTCCAACCCTCGCGTTGCCCACCCTCCAGAACCCCCTAGAAATGTCCAGCGTATGCCTTGCCTGAGCAGCCGCTCCCCGCAGTCGTGCAAATATGTGCCCACTGAAACAATACCCCTCCTGCGGCGCAGCACTGACTTGTGCAAAGGTCTTCTGGCCTCTAAAGCGGGGACGGGGTGGGGGAGCGGGTAGGGATTAGGGCACCGTGCCGAGTGCCTTAACAAGCCACCTACCCTTCCTTGACTTTGCTTATCGTGGGTGTGTCGCAAATGAGGTTAATTGCTGGGCACCAAAAGATCCTTCTGCCCTAACATTCTCTGAGCGCCTAAGATTCATCTCCAGGGCTGTGGCCCTGTGCCCCAACCCTGACATGCTTGGCGACTCCCCAGGGACCCAAGAAAACCTACCCCGCACTCCTCCACACCGCTCACGCGACTCTCCCCCAGGTGCCCTGCTCTTTGCCCACAAGAGGGCGCTGGCTCCGCGCCCCAAATTGTCTGCCACTGGGCGGTGGCGGGGCGCGGGGTTGGTGGCGGACGGGGGCGAGTACTTTTCCAGAACGTTGAATAGAGCCAAGACTTGGACATGGCTATACCGAGGAGGAGCTCGGCCCTAGGACCTTCCCGATGCCCAGCAGTGCGGCGGAGGGAGGCAACCATAGGAGGAAAGGTTCCAAGAAGGTGTGGCTCTCAGCTGTTTACCAATCCCGGTCCAATGGGGAAAGAAGTAGGCTTAATTCCACGAAGTTGCACAGGGAAGAGGGGAGGTAACAAGGAAGTGGTCTCCATCTGAGGTGGAGATATTTTTTCCCCAGGATTTAGGGAGAAATTTGCCCTGTTTGGACAAGGTAAAAGGCCCCATCACCACTTCCCCCCCACACCACCCCTCCTGCCTGAAAACACTGATGCAGACAATAGACAATAAGTCAGACAATTAGTCATCTTCTCTGATGGGGGCTGAGGACTAGGCTTGGCTCCAGTGGAATGGCTGGATGATTCACTCAAATGAAACTTCAGAGACAGGCTGGGTCAATATTAACAGAAAGGCTTGAAGCTACATTTGGCCCATCCCAGGGAACTGCACTGTGACCCATGTGTGAGCACCTCCTGATTCACATGTTCATGGGTTTGTCAGCTCCTCAGACCACCATCCCCAACATAAAGGACCCCATCCCTGAATGCAGGGAGAGAATTCTAGTGTGCCTCTCCATGGGCTGGTGATGTGGCTCAGTGGTAGAGCACTTGCCTGGCATGCATGAGGCCCTGGGTTTGACCCCCAGCACCATGAAAATATAAAAATAAAATAAAATGTGCCTCTCCACCTGCAACTGGAGCATGAGTAGCTTCAATAAACTCTACAGGGCTCGGGATATAGCTCAGAAGACTCTCAGGTAGAGTCCTTGCCTTGTATGCACAAGGCCCTGAGTTCAATCCCCAGCAACACAAAAAAGTAAGTAAATAAATAAACAAACAAACAAACTCTACAGTCTTTAACAGCCTCAGAAAACACCTCAGACCAGGACTTGGCATCTCAGATGGCCAGATATACCCTACCTCACTGTGGTGAGAGTAGATTGGCCCCACCCTGGGTCCCATCCAGCACTTCCCCACACCCAGAGCAAAACACCTCTCCAGGGAGCTGCTAGGACTATCTCTCCCCCACTCCTAAGGACCCCAAGCCCCTTCACAACACAGTCCAGACACCATTCCCTTCTCCAGTCTCTTCCCAGATCTCTTTGGAAACCATTTGAGCCTTCCTTAAGATGGCTTCCCCAAGATGGGGCATCTTTTCTAATTCACATAAAGTCTCCTTATAAGCTAGCCACAGCCTTACCAGGGCAGATCCCCAGTGAGTCAGTCCAGAGGTTGACGATGAAGTAGACTTTCTGATGGCTGGTACAGCCAGGCCAAGGAGAAATCAAAAATCATTGGGAAGGCATGACACAAGAGTAGACTTGACAATAACAAAAAAAGTTTATTGTACAATTACCCACCACTGGATTTGACTCTGACAAGCCCCCAGAGGGCATTGCCACCTTCCCAATTTATTTGTAGTCCTTGAGGGCATCATTGTAGATCAAAGCCAAGGCCCCTAGGAAGGTGACATACTCCTGAAAGTTCACCTCCTGGTCCTTGTTCCGGTCCAGGTCTTCCATGAGCCTTGAAATTTCAGCATCCTGCAGCTTCTAATGTGTTAGAATGGAAAGTCCAGACTCAAGGATGAGCACCCTGGATTCTCTCCTTTCCCCCCTCCCAGGTGGCTCCCTCTCATACAAGTGGCTCTGCCCATGGGCATCCACCTTGGGTTCAGGTTGGCTTTACTTCTCTTTAGTCCCTGCTCCTCCCTTGGGGGAATGAACACCAGGATAAGAATATCCCCATCCCCAGGAAGGAATGGATCTTCATCTCAGTAAGGCAAGTGGGTTGGGGCCTGGAGTGTTCGTGAATGTGAGTCAGCTAGCCAAGAGGTGGGAAGAGGGGCCTAGGGAGGAGGCTACTCACAGAGCCGATGGAGAGCTCCTTCTGGATCAGTTCCTTCAGCTCCTTCTTGCTCAGGGTGCTCTTGTCACCCTCCCTGCCAGAGTACTTGTGGAAGATGGCCACGAGGAGGCCAATGGCCTGATCCAGGGGGCATGCCATGGCTGAGAGCTGGACTTGGGAGCTGGTGACAGAAGGGCTGGTTAGTATCATGAGCAGCAAGGACTTCTTGCTCACCACACACCCCAAGAGCTCTGTCCCCACTACCCACCTCCCACTACCCACCTGAACCACCTAGCTTCAGGCCACACACAGGTGGCATCAAGAGGCAGCCCAGGGCTTAAAGGAGAGGTCGGGGCAGTCTGAGGCCGAGGGAACAAGTGCCCCAAGGGGCCAGAGCTAAGGAATAGAGATGATTCAAGGTTCTAAGGAGCAAACAGCCAATAGTTTGGGGCAGGCTGAGGACTATTCTCCAGGGCTTTCAGAAAAAGTTGGAGAGTATGACTGGGCAGGGGAGGGGATGGAGGCTGCATTCACACCTGGCAGGGCCACACACTGAGGCAATGACACACCCAGGACACACCCTCCTGCACCCCAGAAAAGCACAATGGGGAGCCGCCCCACCGGGACACCTAGCCCGGGGCCTGCCTGGCACAGCCCGCCCTTCCTCTAGCTCTTCCTCTGGCCCCTCAGCAGGAGCACCGCAGACTGGGTTCCCGCTGAATCCCGACAGGACCGCCCGCGAGCCCACCAGGCGGCCCAAGGCGGGGGTTAGCTGGCCGGGCGGGGAAGGCCGGCCCGAAGGCGAACGGGTCCAAAAAGGACCCCCAGGCTGCCCTGGCGAGAACTCACCACAACCGAGGCAGCGAAGCCGGGAGGGAGCAGTGAGGGGATGGGCTGTGTCGCAGTCCCGCTGGCCTTATAGCGGCTGGCCAGCATCCGGGAGGCAGGCTCCGGGGACAACCCACCCCACCCGCCCACATCCCGCCCAGCCCCACCCCGCGCCCGCGGCTCACCCAGCGCACACACCCTGGTCCCCCCTCAACTTTCCACGCCTCTGCCCCAGGGCTGTTCCGGGTTGGACGGGATCGAGAAAGCCTAGTGGCAGGACGAGGGTATCTAGGGGAGACCACTGCAGGCTGGGTGACATCGAGTTTCCCCAAACTTTTTATAGTTCATTTTGCTCTTCGTGGTCTATGGCACGGCATGGAGAGGCAGGTCCCGGGGAGGCCGTGGCCGCGGTCATTCCTGCATCTTCCTCAGCTACCTGCCTGCCAGTGCTTGAATGTGGCCCTAAAGTGGCGACAATATGGGGAAGGGGAGGGAGAATCTCACAAAAGACTGGTGTCCTCCCAGAGGGCGATCAGGGTCGAATCTAGATGAGGGAGAGGGAGACCACCCATCCCCCACCAACAGCAAATTCCTCTCAGTATCAACACCCCCCTCCCACTGCCTGGAATTCCACTCTCGGAACTGTCTTTCACATTAATGTGCACACCCGCCTGAGCCAAGTCCTGCAAGCCTCATTAGTTATTCACCCTTGAGTGAAAAGTTTTTCAGATCCTCTCTTGAGAAAAAAAATCTAGGAGGCGGGGTGGAGGGAGAAGAAAGTATTGGCCTCCAGAGACAATTGGGGCAGGGGAGGGATGCTGCTGAGAGGGGGCACAGGAGAGGGAAAGGGGGCTGGAGTGGAACCAGACTGCCCCTGCTTACCAGTGCTGTCAGGGTGGCCTCCCATGAGCTAGCCACAAGTCAGAGTCGATTGTGATCACTGCCCTCTGAGCCACACCCCAGTCACTCCAGGCCTCTTCACTCTCAAAGTACTTTCTCTGTTAGCTTTCTCTGCTTCTTTGCAGCCTGCAGAGAAGCATGCAAATCCTCCCCATTTTTCAGGAAGGCAAAACTAAGACAGGACAAGCTCAATGACATTCACACTGAAGGACAGCAAGTGGGGTGGGAGCCCAGGACCCTAACACCCAGAGACTGTCTCAGCTCACTAAAGGAGGACGTCTACTTGCCCTAACCTACTCCCACCACAGTGGACAAGAAACCTTCAAAACGAGCCTCCAAACACTTGGAATGGAATATCTTTATTGCCTCTGCTGGAAGAGTCCATCTGGAAGGAAGAAGAGGGTCAGGGACCAAAGAGGGTTGTTGAAGGAGTTGGAGAGGTCAGCAGCCATGGCAAACAGTGAGTGCAGAGGGGACGCCCAGTCATTTGTTGTCCTCCAGGAAGAAGTCATTGTAGGCCATACACAGTGTGGTCAGGAACACCGAGTACTCCTTGAAGTCAATCTCCTGGTCACTGTTTTTGTCCAGGCTCTTCATCAGATCATCGATGCTACTCTCTTTCATCTTCTGCAAAGGTCCAGGTGAAGAGACAGCTCAGAAATCCCTCCCTGCCCTGCTCTACTATGCAAGGCACCGTCAGTGTGTTCCCCAGCTAAGTCAGCACCCCTGTGTGCATCCTGGTCCCCAAAGTCTGCCCCCAGCCCACACCTGGTTCAGGGCCTGGCCTCAGGTAGGGATCAGTGACCTGACTCCTGATTCCAGGAAAGCTAGCCTAGTCTCTCCCTCCTCCGCACCTTCCCCTATTAGAGAAGTGATAACCTAAGCCCGGGAATGTAGCGTAGTAGCAGAGCACTTGCCTAACATGTCTGAGGGCCTGGGTTTGATCCCCAGCACTACAAAAATAAGAACAAAGGAATAGCCAGACATGGTGGCTTAGGCCTGTAATCCAGCTCCTCTAGAGTCTGAGGCAAGAGGATCACAGGTACACAAGTAGCCCGGGCAACTTAAAAGACCATGTCTTTAAATAAAAAGGGGCTGGGAATGTAGCTCAGTGATATTCAATCCTTGGTACAAACATTATGATCATCATCCACATGCCAACACCTAATAAAAAAACAGCTTAAGGGTTATGTGGCACTGAGTGTCATCCAAGTCTCAGACTTATTCTGTCCTGTTTGTTTTGTTTTGTTTTGTTTTTGTTTTTACCATACTAGGGATTGAACCTAGGTGTGCTATACCACTGTGCTACATCCCCATCCCTTTTTATTTTCAGACGGGATCTCACTAAGTTACCCAAGTTGGCCTCCAATTTGGGATTTCCTGCCCCAGCCTCCCAAACTGCTGGGATTATAGGTGCACACCTGGCAGGTATTCTGTCTCCATGACAGCAGTATCTTGAAGCTGAGAAGCCATTCTGTGCCTACCCTGTAGGAGAGCTGGAATGAAGCTCAGCCTAGCACTGGGTTGTGTTCTCTGTCTAGTCCCCTCTCTGTTCATCCTGGTTCCACCAGAAGGATGGAGACAGAGCCCTCGGGGTGGAACAGGAAGAAACTATAGACAGGCAGATCCTGCTTTCCCCTTGTCATTGCTCTCATCTCCAGATTTTCCTAGGATACAGGATGTCGGAACATGTGAAGATGGAAACTGCCTCTTTGTAACAGGATCCTAGTTCTTCTCTGGGCTCCTGTTATAGCTAGGCTCTCCCTTGGGACTCTGTCCCCCAGTAATTAGCCCCTGATGAGCTGGTAGCCCCTCCCTCTGCCCTCATTAACTCCAGAATGGTGTGATCCAGGCAGGAAGGCCAGAGAGCAGACTGGGGACACCTG
>JAJEJO010001756.1:85173-102028 GCA_020662805.1 Glaucomys volans
TTTTTTTTTTTTTTTTTTGTGCTGGGGATTGAACCCAGGGGCGCTCTACCACTGAGCTACATCCCCAGCCCTTTTTAATTTTTTGAGACAAGTTCTCACTAAGTTGCCCAGACAGGCCTTGAATTTGAAACCTTCCTGCCTCAGCCTCCCAAATCACTAGGACTATAGGTGTGCACCAGTCGGATTGCAATTTTGTAAGTAACTACCTTAAGAAGTCACTTAACTCTTTGAGACTTAGTTTTCCCTTCAGCAAGATGAGCAAAGTGTCCGTAGAGTCCAACCTGTGACCTACTGTTTCATTCTCAACCCTCTTCCTGCTGGGGACCAGTGTGAGGTAGGTGAATGTTGACTGTGTTTCCGGGCCAAGCAGCCAAAACAAATTCTCTGGCCCCCCTTTAGCCAGCCTAGTGATAGATACCAGCTGTAGCTAATTCAGGGGCCTGCCCCCCCTCTGGGGGAATGCCCCACGTGGGGGCATACTCCCAAGCAGGACCCACTCACCCCCAAGAAGCTGGGCAGCTCCCGAGTCAGAAGCTCCTTTAGCTCTGACTTGTTGAGCTTGAACTTGTCACCCTCTTTGCCAGAGTACTTGTGGAAGGTGGACACCATCACATCCAAGGCCTTCTCCAGGGGGTACGCCATGACAGCAGTCAGGACCTGGAGGCAGGAAGCATCTTACTCACCGCACCCCCAGCAATTTACTCGTAGTGCCCCTTTCCTCTTCCACCTTCAAGGAGCGCTTGGTGAGACTACTTCCACCCCCAAGGGAGAAGCAGGCTCAGCTCCTGGTGGGGAGAGGGCGCACAGTGGGAAGTACATGCTTTGGGGATCCAGGCAACAAGCTCCTGGGCCTCCCTCCAGCCTTGCCTCGACAACGGCATTTTTCCACCCCTCTCTCAGCCCATCCACTCCCACAGCTCAGCCACAAGTGCCCCGCCCCAGCCCATTCTTCTCCCTCCCAGCACTGGGTGCGGCTGCTGGAGGCCTGCCCAGGGGCCTACAGCGGAAAAAACCAGCTGCCTACTGCCTAGTGCCCAGCACCCAGCATCCAGCGTCAGGATGGACAGGGAGAGGTGGCAGAGGTGGGGGTGCAAGGAGAGGGTGGGGAGGCCAAGTTCTCTTGGGCTGGGCTGCTGGGGACAGGGCAGAGGCTCATGGGACACTGCTGGTCAAAAGCCCACAGGTGCCTTCACTTTGCTTCCCACACCCGAATGTGGGTGCACACACGAGCTTGTACAACCCAGAAAACACAAGCCAGAGTCACACACACCAACACACACTGTGCCAACAGCACACACAAGCCCTGGCTTCTCAGAAGGTCTCTGAAAGCTCTAATCCAGCCACATATTCCCCTTTTTTTGTTTTTTCACTCTCTCACACACTCATGTGTGCATACAAGCACCCGCGCACACACACGTGTGCATGCACAACACAGCCTCCACATCAGAATCTCACATCTGGATCCATTTAGTACATCTGGCCCCCACCACTCTCCCCTTCTCCTGTCCCAGCCTCGGCCTCTGACACCCCTTGCCTGCCAGTCAGGCCAACACAACTCACCAGACCAAGAGAGAGGAAATGCTGAGGAGAGAGCTTTGGGGAGAACCCAGCAGGCTGACCTATTTATACCCAGCTAGGCCCTGCCCATGCAGGGGATGGGGGAGAGCGGAAACTGCCCTCCTGCTGTGGGCTGGTGTGGTAAGTGCCACAGCCCCCTCCACCAGGACAGGAACCAAGCTTCCTGCCCCCAAGGCATAGATGGGCAGTGAATACACCAGCAGGTTCCCTGATAGGGTGGGTACCACCCAGGATTCACAACTCAGCCCGAGTTTTAGGGAGTTGGAAGAAAGGGCAATCTGTGCCTGAGGTGTGGGGGACAGAGAGGGAGTAGTTCCACCAGACTGGAAAGGAAATGCAATTTCTCACACTATGGGTGACAGGTGGGAAATTGACTTGGAAATGGAGCTGCCCAGGAACTTGGGAGGAGAGCCCCAGTGGGTGCTGTGGGACAGCTTAGTCAGCTCTTTTTCTCTCCCCAAACTATGATGGTGATGGTGTAAGGTTTCAGGGGGTAGGTTCAGGAAGGACCACTGAGACCACTCCAGGAATATCAATGGGAAAGTTCCTGGGGGAGGTAATGATGGAGTGGTAGGGATGGGAGCAAGGTGTGGGGACTCAGGGGTGGATGCAAGGTTCAGGAGGGTGTCAGGAGGGGCCATTTAAGATTGGGATGGGTGTTAGGAATAAAGAGTCCAAGTCAGGGTGGGGAGTTAGAGGTGGAATGGCAAGAAATAGGATAACCTCTCAGGATAGGTACAAACTCAGGAATTGAATAAGGGTCAGAAGTGGGCATTAAGGCCCTCTGGGGACTGTGGTTTCAGGGGTGGGGTCTTTCTCAAAGTATCCTCTTCCCTCCCACACAGAGACCGCCTCCCTGGCTGGGAGCAAACACCTCAGACACCCTAATCCTATTAGTGCTGCCCTCTGGGCTCCCACAACCCCACCCAACCCCCACGGCCCCACCCTCCTCCTCGGAACATCGGGAACATCCGGTCATGAGGATCCAGTTCTGTCCCCAGGGAACCCTCCCTTTTTGACAGCCCAAGATGGGGGCTGCTCCCTCAAACATGTGTGTGAGAGGTAGAGAGAGAAAGGCAGGGAGACTTCTCAGCATCCCCTGGATGGAAGTGACCCCAACCCCTCTTCTGGACCATTGAGACCAGCGCATCTGCAGCATCTGAAACTGCCCTCAGGGCCTGTGGGGAGCTCTGACTCCGGTCTTCAGCTTCCTTCCTCCTGTGGAAAACTCCAGAGAGGAGCAAAGCTCTCCACAGGACGCTGTCCCACAGCACAGCATGTCCTCTCAGAAGAATCAAACCAAACCATCCTGACACCAGTTCTTTATTAGGAGTTAAATAGGCCCTTCAGTCATGGCATCATTCATGCACACACTGCCTGGCCAGGGCCTCAGAGCAGAATCCTCCCATCCACAGCAGGAAGGCAACAGGGGTGATAGGTGCTCCACCCCTGGCCTGCGGGGCATCCCTGGGGAAGTCTCAGAGCCTTATGGGTAAAATGGGTGAAGCTGGGCAATTCCAGATTGAAAGAGTGACAGGTGACAGGCAGGGCGTGGGAGACATGCCCAGGACCAGCTCCGCAGGGCAGAGGCTACTCGGCACAGGGGGGCTCTGGGCGGCAATCCTTGAAGTACTCATGGCAGTAGAGACAGAGGCAGGCGAGTGAGCGCACGTACTCCGCAAAGTCCACCTCGCAGTCCTTGTTGGTGTCCAGAACACTCATGAATTTATTGTAGTCACACTCTCGAAACTCAGTCTATGCAAGGGAAGGATGGGAAGGAATGGAGAAGCAGGATAAGGAAGGCAGAACAGCCTTCCGCTCCTTCCCTCCCACCCTCCACAACCCACACTCTCCTGGGGACCAGCCTCAGCCTACCTCTCCAGACAATGAACACACCCATTTCTATCCCCCTTTCTCAGATCACGTACTGAGTGCCTGCTCTTTGCTACCATGTGCCTACTGTTTTAGGCATTCTCCACTGAGCTTTCTCTTGATCCTCCCCAAACCCTGCAAAGTAGCAGGAGTGACTGTCGTCCCACTTTACAGATGAGGAAACTGAGGCTTATGCTGTGTCAGTTCCCTTCCTCCCCAAGTCTATCCTCTGCCCCCTTGCTGCCCTACACTCATGCTTGTCCACAGGTCCATCTTTGCAAAGTCCAAGCAGAGCCTCTCCGCTGGGCAGGGAAGGGCGGGGCAGCCCAGTGCTCACCGGGGTCCAGGTGGGCATCTCCTTCTGCAGCAGGTCCTTGAGCTCCGACTGACAGAGCTTGTACTTGTCCCCACAGCGCCCTGCATATTCCTGGAAGGTGCACACGATGGCGGCTACTGCCTGCTCCAGGGGCCGGGTCATCTTCACTGTCACCGAACAAGGATGTGATCTGCAGCAAAAGGCCAGGCCAACCCCTCTGCTCACCTCTGCCCTCACAATTTCCCAGGGACTCTTCCTTGGTGTTTCCCAGGGGCTCTTTCCTGTTGTAATCTCCCTCAGGCTTCAGGCCCCATAAACTCTCCCTCCACTGAACAGCCCTCCCTGACCACACTAGTCCACTTCCCCATTGTCCCCATTGTGATCTTCCTGGACAAAGAAGTTGTCCATTTCCCAGCATCAGTGCAAACTCCTAATGGAGAGACTATCCCCACCACCACCACATAGAGGAGCTCCCTGAGGACTCCCTTATTCTCTCCCACCTTTTCTGATCCACAACACCCAGAAATGGCCCAGTCCCCTGCTTGGCATCACCCATAAGAGGAAGCCCTCAGACCCTTAGGCCTCTTTCCCTTCAGAACCCTAGAGTCCCTTCCTGAAAGAACTTGCATAGGAGGTCCTTGTTCTCAGGTCCTTGGGGAAGCTGGGCATTGACAGGGAGGGTCCAGTCTGAGAGGACCCCCCACTGCCTCCTGACACCTGCCCTGAATGCAAGGAAACTGCAGTCCAAGGAAAAACTGGGTTTCCTCTGCCTCTGCCAGCTGTGCAGCCCTGGGTGAGCCCCTTCTCTCTCTGGACCTCAGACGCCTTATCTGTAAGCGGGCTTAATCCACCTCATAGGCCTAGTTAGGAACATGAATCAGATGGTCTCTGGAGAGAGTTGGCCTGCTCAGGGATTTACCAGCCTGTGACCTGCCTCATGTGGAGGCTATCCTCTGGACCCCTGGGGGTCTTGAGATAGAAGACTCAGTTAGAAGGAGGGGAGGCCTTCCCCAAATTCCACCGTCCCCTTCCGTGCCCTTCCAGGATAATTGCAATAGCCTAGGGAAACCCTGGGCAGCCAAGAAGACGAGTTGTTTCCATGTGAGCGCAATGACTCACTCCCGCTCCCCCAGGGGCTGGAGTCCTGCAACACAGGACAGCCAGGGCCAGTACTCTCTCCCCAGCCATTCCCCTTCTGCTGGGGCAAATGACCAGCTCATTTGTGACTGTCAGGGAAGTATGGGGCTGGGGTGCCAAGCACTACTGGGGCCTAATTCCCTGTGACAGCCCAGGGTTCGAGCAAGGTATCCATGTTCCCTGGAGAGGAAAGGGCCATGGTCCCCAGGAGTCAGAGCCTCAGAGGTGCACAGCATGCCCTTCTGGGCTCCTGCCAGCCTGCCTGGCGCCACCTCTGTTTCTGTTTCAGAAGCTCAGGGCATGGAGACTGGCGGGAATCTTTCCCTATAGCCCTGGCTTGTCCTAACCCATCTCCAGGAATGAAGCAAGGAGGCAAGGAGAGAGGGCAAGGAGCCAACTAAAGACAACACCAGAACTTTTAGCCCACTGCCCCCATCCTAGAGCCAGTTCTGCACACATACACCCAAGCCCAAACTTCCCCGGTGCCCTTCATCATATAGAAGAACCCTTGAGCCCACCATATATGACTTCCCTCACCCCGTCATCTACTGTGGTCCTCTCTCCGCACCCCATGCCCAGACACTGGATCAGGAGTCAGGCTGGCTATTGGGGGTCCCCCCTGAACTGCCCTAACACCCAACCCACAGAACAATCCAAGCAGCCACCACTCACCACAGGTGTTGACGTTTCAGTTCCAGGAGCCTAGAGACAGGGCATCCCTATTTGTAGCTTCCCAAGGAATGAGGGCAGTAATTATGGGAGTCCCAAGTAGGTCAAGTGCTAAGGCTGCCCACAGGGGCTCACCTGCATGCTTCCCCCAGCAGTCCCTATTACAGGCCCACCCGCCCACTTATCCACGCACACATCAAAGGCCCACTCTGGGCCTCAAACACCACTCCCCATTCACCCCCCACTGCCCTCCCCCAGAGTGGCAGCTGGGAACAGCCTCCTTCCCGCGTCCTTCCTACTTGCCTACAAAACAACCTGCTGAGCTAACCCATCAAGTCCCTCTCCCTGTCTCTTCACTCCAAAGATGCAACCAGAATACAAAGTGGGGATACATGTTAGCCTCTTCTAGGTTGCACCCCAGAGTTTCCATACAGGGAGGAGCCTTGGAAACCATCTGGTGAAACCCCCATTTACAGATGAGAAGAAGACAGGCCGATGAGACACCTCCTTGCCTGACCTCTAGATCACTTTGGAGCTCTATTGCTGTAGGCCATGAACTGTTTGCTTCCCTGGAAGAAATTATCGTAGGTTGTCTATGAGGCCAACATGGAAGGTGTATTCCTCATAGTGGGTGCTTCCAGCAGTCTGGGCTTGAGTTTTCTTGCCCCTCCACCCCAAGTGATGTGAATGAATCTGGGCCTCAGACTCATGAAAGCTGGTTGGACTGGAGTTCCTTCTGGAGTTCCTTAAGAGTTGTTTTGCTCTGTTCGGCTCCTAGGCAACTTTCCTTGCTGTCCTTAGGGGACTGTGTAGGGTTCCTCTGCCTTCTAGTTTAAGCATGTAGCCCTTTAGGGTTCCAGCATTATGCTGGGGTGTCTTTCAGTTGTGCTGCCTCCTCAGGTGAACGACGGGCTTCACCTTCCCTCTTCCTCACTCCCCAAACCACCAAAGCCAATTTGGCTTGGCTTGGCCAACACCTTCAGGGCATGAGGGGCCCTGGTGCCCTATTCACCTCCAGATTCTGCTTTCACTTAGATGTTGACCTATTCATTCCTTACTGCCTTACTGGTTCTTTGATGCTTTGAAAAAATAGATTATTTTAATTCTATCCAGCATTTCCTGTGTTTTGGGGTTTTTTTTTTTTCTTTTTGGGTTTTTGCTGGAGTCGACTACCATATGACCAGAAATGGAAATCCTTCCATGTCAGTAATCTATTCTCTCTCTATCCCTAAGCTTCCCTGTTTCACGAAAGAGAAGCAGGGACGGGGGTTGGGAGAAGACAACCAGGACAGTGAAGACATCCCCATGTCCACAAAGGCAGCCTGAGAGCTCACGAAACCTTGACCTCACCCTGGGCCCAGCACAGTCTTGCCTGGGTCATCACCTCCTTGAGGCCTCCAACCCTGCTGGGGACAGGAACAGGCAATGGAGGCAGAAAGGAAGGAAAAGCTGTGATTAACCCTGTTTTATAGGCAAGAAGTTATGGGGAGCAAGGGGAAGAGGACAGAAGACAGTCATGCCTCAGAAGCGGGGGCCATATTAAGCCAGCAATTAATTTGGTTCCAGGTCAATCACTTATTCCCCCCTAAAGTAGGTCACTTCTGCTCCTGGAGCTTCCTCTATCAATGATGGAGGATAATAATAGTAACTACCTCATAAGGTTGTTGTGAGACCTAAATGGCTTAATAAATGCAAAGTTCATGGAGTAAATAGTTGCCCGGTTAATGTTAACCAAGAGGGGTTAACTTTGCCCAAGGCCATGTAACTAGTGAGTGGCAGACTCATGTGAATATTTAGAAGCATCTGTTCTAGGCATTGGCAGGATACCATAACAAAAGAGATACAGTTCCTGCTCCAGGGAGATGAATCTAGTGGGGGAAATAGGCAGTAACAAATGAATGTTTAATAGGTTGGTGATATAATGTTGTAAGGGAAAATAAAGCAGGGTTAAGAGAAAGAAAATGGTGTTGGTGAGAGGCTGCCTTAGATGCGTGGTCAGGGAAGAGCCCAGAAGTCTGACTCCCAAGTCCATGTACTTATCTACCAGCCTTTAATATTGCTGGACATGGCTGCCCTCCCCTGGGATAAGCAACTGTGTTTGTCCACTGGGAGAGAGCTGGGAGAAGCCAGACCAACTGCAGAGGGGGCAGGAGCTCATTCTGGAAAGAGACTCCTGAGGAGCAGGTGGGGAAACAGAGTGGTCTAGGTACAGACACATGGGAACTGGAAGACAGTCATGGAAAGAACCCTTAGCCAGACACTTGCTCAAAGTTCCACCACGTTCCACCAACTGACCTCGCACGTTGTATCTTTACCTTTTCAGGGCGCTAATTTCTTTGCCTCTGAAATGGATTTGGAAGATTTCTACCTCACAAATCTAATATGAAGCTGGTCACGGTCCAAGCAAATTGGGAGGCTAAGGCAGGCAGATCACAAGTTCGAGGTCAGCCTGAGCAACTTAGTGAGACTGAAACAAGAAACAAAAAGGGACCAGGTGTGGAGGCATGCACCTGTAATACCAGTGACTCGGGAGCCTGAGGCAGGAGGTCACAAGTTCAAAGCCAACCTCAACAACTCAACGAGACCCTGTATCAAAATAAAAAATAAAAAGAGCTAGGAGATGTAGCTCAGTGGTAAATATCCCTGGGTTCAATCCCCATACCAAAAAGGGTGGGGAGAGGGTGGTGCTGGGAGATGTAGCTCAGTAGTAAAGTGCCCCTGGGTTCAATTCCCAATGCAGAAAAAAAAGGAGAATAAGAATCCAATGTGAAAGTGCTTTGTATCACTCACTGTCACCGTGGACCATGTCACAGCAGAGGTCTCTGGGTCAGCTGGATAGGGTCATCTTCCCCAGCCATTTGGCTCCACTGCCTCCACACATACAGGGAGTAGAGCTTAAATTCTCTTCCCTTTATCTCCCAAACTCTTCTTGGAGTGACTAGAATCTTCCTGCCCTGCTGTTTACCCTAAGTTCGTTTTTCTGCAGTGGCTCCAAATGCCTCTCCAAGGCCTGGACAGGGACCTTCCTCCTCCCTTCTCACCCTCTACTATCCAAACGCTCAATTTCTCACTCTTGGGCTGAGCCCAGTACCCTTGGCTTCTCACCTTCCAGAACCCTCCACTGCAAATGTGGAGCTGACCGCTGAGAAATGCTCTGTATCTGGAGGGCCGGGAGCATTCTTCCGAAAGGAACAGCGTGTGGGTGTGTGAAGGGTAAAAGCAGATGCCGATGCTCTGTCTGTGGCGCTTCTTTCCCCTGCTCCCGTTGGCATCACCAGCACCTCACCAGTTTCCCTGGAAACTACCTCATCCACCTAAAGGTCAGTGTTTGTCCTGTACCTCCAGGAAAAATAAGATGAAGTGTCCCACGCACCTGGGCAGTCCCTGCATTCATGCCAAAAAGGCCTGAGCCCCAGGACAGAGTGATCCATTCCAATTCCATAGCCCCGTGGGGCCAATGAACCTTTCCAAAGTGGCTGACCTCCTTTCTCATCTCCAGAGCCAAGTATGGGGAAAGTATGGGGAGGGGTATTTGATTACTAGGGATAGGGCAAGAGCCAGGAAGGACTTTTTACAGAATTGGGAAAAGAGGATCTGAGCTGGGACCAAGGAGAATCTGTAGAGTTTAGACCTACCACTTTTTTTTTTTTGACCCCCAGTACTTTTTTCCCCCAGCTACATCCCCATTTTTATTTTTTATTTTGAGACAGTGTCTCCTGAGGTTGCCCAGGCTGGCCTCAAACTTGGGATCCTCCTGCCTCAGCCTCCTGAGTAGCTTGGATTACAGGTGGGTACCACCTGGATACCTGCTATTTTTTTTGACAGCCAAGTCAACAACTGACTAGGAGCATTGAGTCAGCAGAGAGATCACAAGGGGGTCCTAGTTCATCACATTTTAGTGTCAGAACTTGTAATTAAGGAAAAGCCTAAATAAACCCTCTAGCTTCCCTTGCTTTTAGTTGGACTTTAAAAATCACTAACTTTGCCAGGCACCGTGGTGCACACCTATAATGCCAGCAACTAGGGAGGCTGGGGCAGGAGGATCACAGGTTCAAAGCCAGCCTCAACAACCTAGCAAGGCCCTAAGCAACTTAGCGAGCCCTGTCTCAAAGTAAAATATAAAAGGGGCTGGGAATGTGGCTCAGTGGTTAAGTGTCCCTGAGTTTAATCTGCAGTGCCCCACTCCCCATAAAATCATTAACTTTGGAAGTCATGCAACTGAGCAATATATTATTAATCTCCCACTAGCTTAGCTGTAGGTGACACCTCTGACATGTGGGTCATGATGATAGCTATGGCATTTTCAAGGACTCACTGGCGGCTTTTGCTAAAAACACTGACTCTTCACTTGCAGCTGTCCAAGTGTCTGATAGACGACTAAATCAGGGTAGAAAAGCGGGCATCTCTGCCTTCGTATTGTATCTGTCTCCTGTGCCTTAACTTTTGGTTAAGATCTCCTCTTAAGACAGTAGAATGAAACAGACATAATTTTCCTACATGCATATATGAATACAATACCAGTAAAAGTTCACATCATGTACAACCATAAGAATGGGAAGTTATACTCCATGTATGCATGATATGTCAAAATGCACTCTACTGTCATGTATAACTAAAAAGAACACATTTTTTTTTTTTTTTTTTTGGAACCAGGGATTGAACTCAGGGACACTCGGCCACTGAGCCACATCCCCAGCCCTATTTTGTATTTTATTTAGAGACAGGGTCTCACTGAGTTGCTTAGGGCCTCGCTAAGTTGCTGAGGCTGGCTTTGAACTTGCGATCCTCCTGACTCAGCCTCCCAAGTCACTTGGATTACAGGCATGTAAAAAGAACACATTTTTTAAAAAAAGATTTCCTCTTAAATTCTGGGTCAGATTTCTGGTCAACTCAGAATGTAACCATATTAGTCATTTAAGGAACATTTGTCTGGAACTAGTACAAGAATGATTTTCCCTAAATTTCCCTACTTTCTCTCCTCCCACTTCAAGGCTAAAGATACCAAGATAAGGGTGATTATTTCTGAGATTTACAGGGGCATTGCAACCTTGTGATTATAGCACACATTGCAGCACCTCATTCCAGATCACTGGAGAGGCACGTGGTCATCTGTCACTAATCCTTTCCTAGACCAAGTCCCCTTCCCCTTGCCTAAAGATAAAATGAGCTTGAAACCCAGACGGAGATAAGATGGTTGAGTGTCATCACCACCCCAGGGCATTGGCCCATCTTCTCATTTTGCTTGTATTCCCAGTATATCCTTTTCCTTGCCCCAGTAACTTTTTTTTTTTTTTTTATATTTAGCAGTGCTGGGGATTGAGCCCAGGGTCTTGTGCTTGCAAGGCAAGCACTCTCCCAACTGAGCTATATTCCCATCCCCTGCCCCAGTAACTTTTGAAATCAATCACTGAGCCCCTTTTTGAGCAACAAGTAAACAGACTTGGCTTTGGTAACAAATCTACCTTTGCCTTCCATTTCTCTTTTCTTGGACTGCTAATGAACTGCCAGAGACTGACCCAAAGAAGCAAAGGCCAGTAGGACATAATAAGCTCTCTTCCCAACAGCAGCCCCAGGGGGAAAAAGATCTGCCCGGCAACAGATCTTCCTTCTCTCTGCCTCAGCACAGAGGTTTGGGGACAGAGGGGAAATGAAAGAAGATTGTTGGGAGTGACTAGTAAAGTGTGGTGTTTGTTAGTTTGTCAAACATCCAAGAAGAAAGGAGATTAGCTTCCTAGGTATATCATTAGCTGGGGACAACTCCAGAGGCAGCCAGCTGAGGCCATTCTCCACCAACCAAAACAATTCCAGAATCCAAAACTGAGACGTCAGGATCCATTGTGAGCCTGAAGTCCAAAAGAAATCAGACTACACTGATCCAACCACCAGGGAGTGGACCCAGTTGCCCATTAATTCAGGTGGGAAGACCAAAAGCATCTGGACTCTGTTCAGCCAGGTCCCTTCAGCTCACACAAAGACCAAGGCTCTGGACGTGGCTGCAGGAAGAAGAATAAGGCCCAGTGCCATCTCAGTGCTGCATGGAGATGAGGACTTTTCTTACAGACATGGCTCAAGTTCTGACACTAGTCCTCACTTCCCCTCTCCAGCCTGTTTCCTCCTCCTCCGTGGTGTGCACAAACCACATTCCTAATAGCACATTCCTTGCCCAGTTCTTGGGAGGATTCAGTGATATAGAACTTGAGTAGGCCTAACAGAGCACCTGGCCAGAGCTGTGCTCCCACAAATGGCTGATGCCGCCCCCTCTCAGTTTCCTCTCTGTAAAAAGGGCCTAATGATAATTCCTCTGGGGTTGCCGTGATGCTGAAATGACAGTGTGCAGGAAGGTGCTTTGAGAACCGTGGCAGAGATGCTAATTACCATCATCAGGACTCCTTGCCCTGTATTTACTCACTCCTTCCCTACAGGGTATGAGGATGGTGGGCTTCTGTCTTTTTATTGCCTTGAAAAGAGACCATTTGTCCTTGAGGGCCTGCCCAGCCTTGCCTCAGCAGCCTCAGTGAGCAGTTAAGGCTGAGGAGTAAGTGAGAACCAGAGATTTGTCAAGCACCTTCTTGCCAGGCTCCTTTCTATCTCTAGAAAACTGCCTGAGCTACTCTGTAAGTGGTCCCAAGCATCAGGGTTTCCTGGGAAGAAAGAAAAATAATAACATAATTCAGAAAAATACTGCCTATTATTTGTCCAATCTTCATCCCCTCTTCCTTTTTCATTCAAGTCAATCCATGTTTTAGCGCTGCTCTGTGGTGCACACCTGTAATCCCAGTTTACTTAGGGAGGCTGAAGCAGGAAGATCACGCGTTGGAGACCAGCCTGTGCAATTTAGCAAGACCCTGTCTCAATATTTTAAAATGTATATTTTTTTAAAGGGCTGGGGATGTAACTCAGTGGTAGCGCACCCCCGGGTTCAATTCTACATACTATTTTTTTTAAAAAAGAGAGAGTAGGATTCTAGTAGTTTCACAAAACTAAAACAAATGTCATTAGCTTTGGGACCAGGCAATGGGTGAAAGCTGGAAGGACCTTAAAAAAGTAGTTGGTAATAATTTGAATGACAGCCAAAAAAAAAATTGTACCTGCAGGCTGGAGGAAAGGGAGACCCTGTTAGGTCTCTGCCCAGGAAAAGGTGGACCCAAGGTGGACGTCAGGGTCAGCAGGTCTGCCTCATTGGTCACTTCTGGCACAATGTGTTGCTAGGTGACCGTGCTCCCTCCCCCTGCAGCCGCCCACTTAGACCTAACACCTTTGATTAAATGTGAGAAGAGAGAGTTGAAGTAAATAAGGATCTATTTTGTTTTTTAGCAGAATTTAGAGGAAATACTGAGGTCCCATTTGTTTTTCCAGTCAGCAAAAATGTCTCAAAGTAATAAATGGTTTCGGGGCAAAGGTCAACTCCAGGGCTCTACCAGTGAAGGGATCTCAAGGTAAAACTGAAATAAAGGTAAGAATTTAGGAAGAATTCCCCCCCCCCCCCCGCCCCGGCAGTGCTGGGGATTAAACCCAGGGCCTTGTTCTTACGAGGCAGGCACGCTATCAACTGAGCTATATCCCCAGCCTAAGACTTTGGAAAGATTTAAGGGGAACTTCCTAGGCTTTCCCAAATAAAGAATACAGCTTCTGGCCGGGCACTGTGGCGCACGCCTGTAATCCCAGCACGTGGGAGGCTGAGGCAGGAGGATCTCGAGTTCAAAGCCAGCCTCAGCAACTTAGTGAGACCCTGTCTCTAAATAAAATACAAAATAGTTTGTTTTTTGTTTGCGGTGCTGGGGTTAAACCCAGGGCCTTGTGCTTGCAAGGCAAACACTCTACCAACTGAGCTATATCCCCAGCCCCAGAAAAGAGCTTTTAAGAGTCTTAAGAACATTTTCTCACAACACCCTGAATCTCAGCCTAAGGTAAAGAGGGATCAGTCTCAAAGAGATTTGTAGCTGTGGCTTTCATCTAATTATAAATAGGTGCATAGGGAGTCCACATTTTTTTTTTACTGTTTTTTTTTTTTAAGTTGTCAATGGATCTTTTATTTTTTATTTATTTATTTATATGTAGTGCTGAGGATCAAACCTAGGGCAAGGTCCACAATATTTTTAAAGAAATTGTATTATCTTGGGAAGAAAGGAACAGAGAAAGCTAAATTTTTTTTTAAATAATTTTTCTAGTTGTCAATGGACCTTTATTTACTTAATTATATATGGTGCTGAGAATCAAACTCAGGGCCTCATACATGCTAGGCAAGTGCTCTACCACTGAGCCACAACCCCAGCCCAAAAGCTAAAATTTTTTAAAAATTTAAAAACAAAAAGGGGAGAGAGAGTTTTTGAGTCCTGAACTTCTTATGGGCAAGAAACAGACTCAGAAAGCTACTTATCTATAAACCATACATTTCTCTTCTCTCCTCCCTCTCCAACACCCCTCCCCCCCCTAAGTATTGAAGATTGAACCCAGGGGCATTCTACCACTGAGCTACATCCAGAACCATTTGGATTTTTTATTTTGAGACAGGGTCTTGCCAAATTACCCAGGCTAGCCTTGACCTTCTGATCCTCCTGCCTCAGCCTCCTTGAGTAGTTGTGATTATAGGTGTTCACCACCATGCCCGGCCCAGAGATTTCTTATGGAAAAAAAAAAAAAATAGAGTTAACCCAGAATATCAACCCAAGAACCTGGAGGATAGAATCAAAAGCCAAGAAGAACCACTTATAGAGAGTAGAACTGGGCCCTGATCAAGGAACTGATGAACTACGAGTGACTCAATTTCAGAACCTCTATGATCCAGTGACTACTTGTGCCTCCAATACACCACCACTAACCTTTTTTTTCCCCCTAGGGATTGATCCCAGTGTCAGGCTTACACTGAGCACATCCCAACCCTTTTTATCTTTTATTTTGATACAGGGTCTCACTATGTTGCTGAGGTTGGCCTTGAAATTGAGATCCTCCTGTCTCAGCCTCAGAATCACTGGGATTACAGATATGTGCCACCACACCCAGCTTCTGAAATAAATCTTTTTTTTTTTTTCTGAAATAAATCTTAAGAAGCCGGAAGCTTCCATTTGAGCCTCTTAAGGTGCTCACCCTGGGGTAAGTTCTCTCAGAACCCAGATGCCATGCTCTGAGAATCCCAAGCCACACAGAGAGGCCATGAGCAGGCATGCCAGCTGACAATTCCAGCTGAGCTCCCAATTAATAACCAGATTTATGGCCAGACATACTGAGTGAGCAACTTTGGATACTGACTTAACTTGAACTTTTTTCCCCTGGTACTAGGGATTGAGCCCACTCGCACTATACCTCTGGACTATATCCCCAACCCATTTTTTTTTTTTTTTTTTTTTTTGAGACTGAGTCTTACTAAGTTTCCCAGGCTGGCCTCCAACTCACCATTCTCCTGCCTCAGCCTCCAAGTTGCTGGGATTATAGGCATGCACCAACCATGCCGTTTGAACTTTCAGATAACTCTACCCCAACTTCCAATAGCAAATGCATGAGATATCCCAAATGAGACGCCTCAGCTAAGCACAGGCAGGCTAGCCACAGAACCATTAGAGATAACAAATTTGTGTTTTAAGTCACCACATAGTGGGTTATTTCATTATGTGGCAACAGGTAACCAATAAAGCATCTCTGAGCCACTGAACCAAACATGAACTGCCTATCCAGGGTGCCTAACATGAAAGGCATTAAAATGCCAATTTATTTACAACATTGCTATTCAGGTTCTCTACAAATCACAAATACATTCCTAACTGATAGAGCATTCGGTAACTAGAAGTGAATCCATCAGGAGAAAGAACCTAAAATGTGAAATTAGATAAAGACAAGGAAGAAAAAAATCTGAAGACTGAAAAGTTTGTAACCCTTATGACACGGCAAAGCATCTGGTCAGATTGTCACCTGATATGCTGTAGGATACAGAACACATAGCAACCTGGCCTATAGTTTTAGGGAAATGATAGGAAATAAAAAGAAAAAAGGAAAAAAAGAATTTTGGCATGAGCTAGTTCCTAGGAGCTTTTAGCAGAATCAACAGGGAAAAAATGAACTCAAAATAGAGTTAGCCAATCTGGAAGCAGATATAAAAATAAGTATTGCTTTTATAAAAACAAGTACACTCCTGAGGGCCTATAATCTGACAGAGTGCTCAAAATGAAGCTTGGCAAGGTTGGTTAGACTAATTCATGTCTCCCATCAGCTCCTAGGGTCACTCCCTGTTCACAGTATTGAATGGTAAAGTCTGTTCTTTGTTCTAAAGTTAGATCCTTTTGGGTTGGAATAGAAATTTTCTTTTTATGAAATGCTAGGGGTGGTCGATGGTATTTGCCTTTTAAAAATATCTTTATTTGGTGAAGTAAGATGTTGGAAAATTATTTTGATTTCCAGATTTTTATTGGTGTCTGAAATCCCAAAACTAGGGCCTAAGGCACAGCTCTGACCTAGAGAATCAAGGTGGAGAGGCGGGTGGAATCCAAGGCCCTCAGCTCCCAGCACTGTAACTGAACCAGCTGGGTTACCAGGCATCACTGAGCAGTTACAGTATTATCAACAAATGAAAACATTTATTGAGTACAAACTTAAAAGGGATGGAGAATCCTCCTGAGCCCAGGAGATTCATGGCCGGAAGTTGAGTTCTGCCTCAGGGCCGGTCTGGGTAGCCCTGGAAGAAGTCATTGCACATGATAGCGATAAGAGCCAGAAAAACTGCATACTCCTGGAAGTCCACCTGCTGGTCGCTGTTCTCATCAAGGTTGCCCATCAGCTTCTTCAGCCCCTCCTCATCCACCTTCTCCTGAAAGCAGAAAGGACTGGGGTCATCACCAAGCTGGCTCCTACCCCAATCCACACCAAACCCACACACACAAGTCTGTGTTTAGTTCTCCCTCCCACTGGGCTGCCAGGTATGTGGTGGGCAGGGAGACCCTGCAAGCTACAAGGTCCAGTAAGTAAGGACAGCTAGACATTCTTTGGTGAAGATCTCCAGCACACCCTCCTGGGGGCAGGGGTATGCTAGACACTCCTTTAAGCACCCATCAGCTCTAATCCTCACTGCAGCCCAACCAGGTGGATATCATGACCCCATTTAGCTGATGAAGAAAGTGAGGCTTGCTGCTCCCCAAAATCAGCATGGGATTCAGAAAAAGGAAATGATTTTTATGCAATCAAAATGATTTGGAAGGGCTGGGGATATAGCTCAATTGGTAGAGTGCTTGCCTTGCATGCACAAGACCCTGGGTTCAATCCCCAGCACCACCACCAAAAAAAAAAAAAAAAAAAAAA
>JAJEJO010001756.1:102128-133014 GCA_020662805.1 Glaucomys volans
CAAAGTCTGCGATCTGACTTTAGGGTTAGTCAGTACCAGGGTGGTGAGGGACAAATTGGGAAATGACTGCATTTCTCTGAAAAATGTCCCAGAGTGCAGGTCTTTGCTGGGCTTTATTCTCTCTACATGCCCTCTTGGTTCGGCATATAAATATGGAAAATGGGAGGAGGGGAAAGTGCACAAGGTAGTTGTGTGATCTTGGGCTAGTCACTTTCCCTCTCTGGGCTTTGAGTTGCTCAATTCTCCAGTGAAAGGAATTGACAGATGGACTCTGAGGGCCCCAACTGCACACAGTTCTCATGAATGCTGCAGGGAACAGTCATAAAGAGAACACTCACACATGGGTCTTTCCCACTCCAGTGGGACCATGAAGCAAAAAGTCATGGGGGAAAAACCTCAGACCCACCCTAGCATCTGCATCAAAAGGCACCACAGGAGTGGAGAGGAGGGAAGAGATTTACCCTGCACTCCCACACTCCCCCATGGCCCTCCCTTGCCCAGCCTGCCCCACTCACCCCTACAAAGCTGGGCAGCTCCTTATGCAGAAGTTCCTTCATCTCCCCTTTACTCAGCTTGAACTTGTCACCCTCTTGGCCAGAGTACTTGTGGAAGGTATTGACCATCACCTCCAATGCCTGCTCCAGGGGACTGGACATCTTGGACCTGGGACCATGGAAGTGGCAATAATGGCAATATCACCAAGACACCTGGGGCCACAGCCCAGCCTGCAGGACCCAGTTCTGCCCTGTGCCCCCAACTAGCTCACCAAGCCCCTATGCAAATGGGAAGGTGGAGGCTCCATCTTGCCCTCCGAATGTGGTTCCCTGTAGGCAGGGGTCATGCCTCCACCTGGCACTGAGGGCAGATGCTGCACCTTCCCCATGTCCACCAAGGGCAGGGCCTCATGGCTCTTGTAGCCACACTAGGAACAAGGCAGGGCTCCCCCTTTTGACTGTCTGTGGGAAGGAAAATATCAGGACAACCAGAGCCCCGATTTGACTCTTGTCTGTGCCACACATCGGAGAGCAGAGGTGTGCCCATGGGCTGGGGGCTCCCGACATCATCTGGCAATAGCCATGACTCCAGCCCAGGAGCATGAGGCTCCCTGAAGTGGTCTTTTCCCACCACAGACAAGGGCTGCTGGCACCAGTGTCTCTCTCTGTCATCTAACTGGAAGCTTCTTTGGCAGGGATGTTCCTCCCTTAGACTAGGGACTCACAGAGGATGAAGGATGTGTCTACCTTCTCACTGGAGGCCCTGAGTCCTGGAGTGCTATGTGTGCAGGCATGGGCAGGACAGGGGCCACTGAATGCCCTGCCCACCATGGAGGATCTTGTTGGGATTCGAATTAAAGAAATTAAACATTTAGTGCCTTGGGATCAAGGGAGAATCTGGGGACACAAGGATAGACCTCAGAGGGCATTTTTCCATTTGCCTTTGCAAATACCAAGGCCAGCCTGAAATGTTTAGGCAGTTCCAGAGCAAGGCCAGAGGCCTGGTGCTGAAGACAGGAAAGCCCTGGGCCCAGTCGGCCAGCCCCGCCCTGCCAGCCCCACCCTACCTAGGCAGGGGAGCAGCCAGGGGCAGAAGCATGCCACTATTCCTGGCCAGACCCAGGTGGGGCCACATGTTGGAGACCCCTGCTTCTTGTTCCTTAGCCCTACTAGAATCCAGGATTTTGCAGAAAGCAAAAGCAAAACCAAAACAAACAGAATTCTCATTAAAGTACCCCTCTGGCTGGGGATTTAGCTCAGTTGGTAGAGTGTTTGCCTCCTAAGCACAAGGCCCTGGGTTCAATCCCCAGCACCGCAAAAAAACAAAAATAAAAATAAAAACAGTACCCCTCACATATATATCGCCTACCCTTTGGCCTAGACCCCAAAAGACAGAGATGCCCTAACCAAGAGACCCCTACCAATACTAAGAGACCTGAGAGAAGGCCTCAGAGGAACCCCTAAACTGAGACTTCACAGAAGAACCTGGAAAAAGATCCCTCAACTGACATTCACAGAGGGTCCCCCAAAGTGGGAAAGACCCATAGAGACTCAAGGCCAATCCCACCGAGGAAATCGGAGAGAGAAAGATATGGAAACAAGGATCAAGACAGAGATGTACTCACCAGATCAGGTGGCAGAGAGACCCAGGAGGGGAACAAAGTGGCCAGGCACTCAGGGTGGGGATTTATATGTCAGTCTCCCTAGCCCCAGACTTGGCATTTTCAGGAAACACAACCTGTTCTAACCTGATCTCTCCAAAGCCTGGCCTCCTGCCACCCTCACTCACTGTGCGCTGAGCCCCCTTCCCCCAGAGATTGCTAGGTCCTCCACAGGCTGGAGGAGGACCCAGGCCGGCTAAGGGCAGCCCCTGAGCCCCTCCAGGTCATGGTAGTTAGAGGGAGGTGTTATGGGAAAGGGGCAACATGGGCCGGAGGCCAGAGAACACAGCCTCTGTTCTGAGGCCTGGAGGCTCCTGCTGGTCCTGGTTCTCATGACATGCCTGTGAGTCACAGCTCACTCCAGTGTCAGAGGCTTTGGTGACCCTGAGTAGGCGGGAAATTCACAGCCCTGAGGTCATGTGCATGCATGTGTGTGCATGTTTATGTGAGTGCGTGTTTGAATGCGTGTGAATAAGAAGCAACCCGGGGCCACCCTTAGAAAACTGGAGGCCAGAGAAGGCAGCTGGGGCGGGGGGCATCAAGAAGAGGAGGGCAGTGCTGACTTCAAGGAGTGGAGGAAATAAAATTACTTTTTTTTTTTTTTTGGTACCAAGGATTGAATCCAGGTGCACATAGCTACTGATCCACATCCCAAGTCCTTTTTATTTTCACTAAGTTTCTTAGGGCCTCACTGAATTACTGAGGGTGGCTTTGAACTTGCAATCCTGCTGCCTCAACCTCCTGAGTGAAGGGTTATGGAAAATAATATTCCTATAAGATAAAAGAAAATGGAGGGACTGTGTGACTCAAGAAGTAGGAAAGGAAATTGGCTAAACATTAAACCTGTCCCAGTGCATTCCTGATAACAGGGAGCCCTAAAGCAAAAAGGCGGATATAGATGCTAAACCCTAAACCTAGAGCTTCCGGGGTCAACCTAATCCTGAATGACAATGGGCAAGATTTGAATACCCCTTCAGGGTCTGGTTTTAACCTGTACAACTAGCCCCTGATTGGTCAAAATTGCACTTACACAATGATTCCATCATCCTCCACATGCCCTATAAAACCAGAATCCCCCCAGTAACTGGAGGCCATTTTCCCACCTGGAAAGTGGACCCTAATGGCACCCTAATATGCAAGGGAATAAGGCTTCTCTGAATCCGTCAAGGTCTGCCTCCCGTCCTTTTGCGCTTACACTGAGCCACTGGGATTACAGGCCCGGGCCACCGCATGCATTTCTTTTAATGTAACTTTAAGGTAACAAAGTGATTGAGTGTAATTAAAAATACCTCGCAGTGAGAAGTGGGGATGGCTGTGCATGCAGCCACAGTTAGGGTGAGCAAACATCTGTGTGGAGTACAAGGGATCCCCGAGGAGGGGTCAAGGGGAGAACAGGAAGACCTTGGCCTCCTCTTCTCCAGCTTGGGGAGGTGGGTGAGTGGGTGGGGAAGACACCCCTACCTGAAGCTGAAAGTAGGGGGTTGGATAGGCAAAGGCCCAGCCACAGCCCTCCCTCACCACCCCAACCCCCCGCATGCCCTTTCCATACTCAGAGAAGGGTGAACACTGTAGCCTTCAACCCAGCCCAGGGGAGAGGTTTTTAGCGAAGGTCCAACTTCATCCCCACTCCCTCCCAGGGCCCCCTTCTCCTGCTTTTTGTCTATCTTAATCCCAGTTGGGCACCGCCCTTCCTGTGGGCCCAGTTCCCCTCCCCCCTCCAGATGTCAAACAGATTTTCCCCTCCCCCAACCCTCCAATACCCCCCCACTTTGGTGACTCACCCGTGGTTCCAGACCCAGATGCCCAGGCAGTGACTCAGCGGCACACCCTACTCCCCCAGGGCCAGGTCAGCAGCGACCAGAAACCCCAGGCCAAAAGTACTGGCATGAGACCCTTCACTGAAGGACCCCAGGAAGATATGGATGATACCACACACAGTAAGATCAGACTAAGCGCTGAGAGGATCAGACCATGAACCAGGCTGGCCCCTTCCTGGGGGTCACTGTGAGACTTAGGGGCCAACTGGAGCAGTGTAGATGGAGTGGGTTAGGATAAGGGCCAACCGAATGCAATGCATTGTGGCTCACAGCAATTCTTCCATCTCAGCTCAGGGCTTCCGAGGGTTCCTCCCTACTCAGAAACTGCACTGCATCTCCAAGGCTCTTCCACAGAGCCAGCACTGGGGTGCTCCACACTCTGGCCCTCACCTGCTTTCCAACCTCTCTGATTATGCCCTGACTCCCCTGCCTACTGTGCCCTGAGCACATACAGGATTGTATACACTTGATGTGACCACTGACCCTTGGCTGATGTTATCGCTTTGCTCAGAATGTGCCCACACACACACACCTACATCTCCTTCTGCCAAGATCCCATCTACCCTTCAAAGGCCAGTTAAAAGCCACCTGCTTCGTGGAGCCTTCCCGGACCCAGCCAGATTCAGTTTCTGCCTGTTCTATCCCACACAAAGCATTCCTTGAATCCTCCTGTGTGTGCTCAGAGCACTCCTATCTGGACTGAATCTTTTGTGTGCTTGTTTTCTCTTGCCCTCACCCCCTCGTGGTGAGCTCACCGGGCAGGGACTGGGTCTTATTCATTTCTGCATGAGCAAAGGGTCTCGCCCACACCAGGTGCCAACCAGTGTTTATGGCTGCTGAATAGCAATGAGGGTCACCAGGGGTGGTATTTAGGAGCCAGGAGATCAGGGAGTTGTCCTCACCAATTGATGTCACACCACTGATTACACTAGCGAATAATAACTTCTTCTCTGGGTCCCAGGAGTGGAACTGAGGCACCAGGCTGGAAAATACAGCTTCGGAGAGTTACAAATCCCTGAGGAGTGACCACAGGAAACATCCCATTGCAGGGACCAGCTAAGGATCTGCATAAACTCCCCAGCGGGCAGGGATGGAGACTGGAGGCAGAAGAGGAACAAAGAGGCAGTCGATGGAAAAGAAAAAAAGAGAGGGTAAGGAACTATGAAAGAGAAGTTGGGGGAAAGGCAAAAGAAGCTGAACAGGAACAGAGTGACTAGGAAGAAAAGAACCAGAAGAGGGAGAGGGCTATCCGGTGTCTCCAGCATCTGAGGGATTGTCCATAGCCAGGTATCTCTTCTGAGGAACTAAAGCCAGAATTGTGCCCACCCCATGGCAATGCTCTGAGTTCGTGAAATCAGATTCACTTGCCACTAGCTTGCTGTGTGACCTTAAGCAATTGCATTCCCCCGCTGCAAGACAGACCTGTTGGATAAATGACAGGCCTCCAGTCCCATCCTGTTCCAACATTCTCCACTTCTCTACAGGCAGAGAAGCCAGGACACAGGCAGGCAGTAGGGATATCCAAGGCAAGGATGTCCAGCTGAAGAAACTGGATCTTCGAATTCCACCCACACCCTCAGAGGGTTCCAAGCAGCACAAGTTTTGCACCAGCGGCCTGCTTGGTATTTTTGCCCGTCTGGCTTATGCCCCCTGGTGTTTGTGATGTGTCATTGCAGCGCTGGTCTCTGCTTTCGACTTCCCCACGGCTTCTCCCTCTTGTGGCCACCTTTTCCCATCCCCTGCTCCTGACTCACCCTGGGTGAAGCAGTGCTGATTCACCTCCAAGAAGCCTTCCCACACCCACACCTGCCTCACTTAGAAGGGGTTTCCTAGCAGTCCCTGCTAAGAAACCCAGGTGGACTGAGATTCCCCAGAAATTGTTTCAAAAGCCTAGGGGTAGCTGGTCATAGTGGCACTGGTGTGTAATCCTAGAGACTCAGGAGGCTGAGGCAAGAGGATTGCAAAATCAAGGACAGCCTGTGAGATTTACCAAGACCCTGTCTCAAAATAAAAAGAGCTGGAGATGTAAATAAGTGATAAGGGGCCCCAGATTCAATCCCCAGTACTCCCACCTACCCCCCAAAAATCTAGGGTTGGGGCAAGAGGAAGTAGGTGTCAGAAATGGGGGACTGACCGGGTGTGGTGGCGCACACCTGTAATCCAAGCCACTCGGGAGGCTGAGTCAGGAGGATCGCGAGTTCAAAGCCAGCCTCAGCAACTTAGCGAGGCCCTAAGCAACTCAGTGAGACCCTGTCTCTAAATAAAATACAAAATAGGGATGTAGTTCAGTGGCCAAGTGTCCCTGAGTTCAATCCCTGGTTCAAAAAAAAAAAAAAAAAAGAAATGAGGGACTGAACACTACCAAGGTCAACCCACCCACCCCTTTTCTTCAGGCAGTGGAAAGAGAAAAGTCCTCCTCTCCCAGGTGCCTGCCATACACTTGCCTGTAATCCCATCGACCCTGGAAGCTGAGGCAGGAGGATTGCAAGTTCAAGGCCAGCCTCACCAATTTGTCCAAGCCCAGTCACAAAACAAAAAATAAAAAGGGCTAGGGATGTAGTTCAGTGGTAAAGTGCTCCTTGGTTCAATCTCCAGCACCAAAGAGAGAGGGAGCAGGGGAGAATGACCTTAAAATGGAGGCCCCGTGTGTAAGTCCTGGCATTGCCTCTGACTCACAGAGAGATCTTGGATGAGTTGTGCCACATCTCTGAGCTCAGACTTTTTCACCACAAGTATACCTTTTATCATCATCCACTGTCTCTAAAAATAACCCAAAATATTTTTTCTTAGCTAACTGCATGAAACTTTTCATGACCCTGCTTCATTAATCAGACCCATAACTATTCCCTGATAGCATGATCAGAATGAGAGAACCCCTTCTCACACTGGGTTCTAATCATTCTGGATTTGTCATTCATAATGGGTTTGTGCATTCCCTTTGCGAGAGGACATTGTGGAGCACCTACTGTGTGTCAGGAATTTTCCATAGATCATCCCATTCAATTCTTACAACAATCCCAGGAAGTTGGGACAATCTGACCCCACTTGACAGGGAAGGAAATGAGGCTCCAGAAAGTATGCCCAAATTCACATAATTCATAAGGGAGGAGGCAAGACTTAAAGGCAGGTGGTTTTAACAGTGTTAAACTTTTCCTATGTGTGCCAATCATTGGTGATCCCCGGGGGGCCAAACACTCCCATTCCTACTCAGATCAACTTCAGTCTCTGCCCATCCTTGCCCCCCACCCACATTCAGTCAGTCAGTCTCATTTCTCTACCTTACCTGCTGCTCAAGAGCCTATCTTTTCAGCCTCTCTGGTCCTGGCATCATTTCCTCTTGCTTTCAAATGCTCCATGACCTGAATTTAAAACAAGCAGAAAAGAACCATTCCTTAGCTCTCCCACCTCCCTCAGCCTTCCCCTATCCAACAAAGAAGTCCACCATCCACCCCGTGACCCAAGCCAGAAACTTGGCTATCCTCCCAAATTCCTGCTTCCCCCTTACTGCTGTCCAGATGTCTATCTGGTCAGCAAACCTATTGTTTTCACCTTCCAAATACCTCTGGGTTCTGTGCACACCGCCTTAGATCCCATGCAAGTCATCTTGCACTACTGAAAACACTTCTGTACTCTCCTCCCACCTCAACCCTTGGCCCCCATTCTAACCCTTTCTCAGCTCTGCCACCAGGATGATCTTCATAGAACTCAAACCTGAACAAATCACTCCCGGGATTAGAACACTTGGTCAACTCCCACACCTTTCAGGAGGAGGTCATCTAGCATGACACACCTTCCTTCCTAGGCACACTGGTCTCACTGAGGTATGGCTTCATGCTTATTCATGCCCTCAAGCCCTTGCCATGTTATGGACTCTTGTGGAAAGCCCTTCCTCAGTTGGACAACCTGTCAATCTCCTAATCACCCTCCCAACTCAGCTCAAAGATCATCTCTAGGCAGCATCCCGAATCTACTTCCCAGCCTCTCTGTAGTCCAAAGCACAGGCGAATGCACACGCCTGCACACACGCACAGTTAGGTGTTCCTCCCTGACATTTCTGTAGCTCCTTGCCCATTGCCCTGTAACATCATTTTTTATGTTCAATTGTGACTATTTATTTGTCTTCCCCTATTTGACTGGCTCCTAGAAAATAGTGGGGGTTTTTTGTTTGTTTTTTGGGTTTTTGTTTGTTTGTTTGTTTTGTTTTTTTTGAGCGTTACAGTGCTCTGCATTTTTGTTTTTTGGTTTTTTTTATTGGTTCTTTTTAATTATACATGACAGTAGAACCCATTTTGACATAATTATACAGCAGG
Source organism: Glaucomys volans (assembly GCA_020662805.1). NCBI lineage: Eukaryota > Metazoa > Chordata > Mammalia > Rodentia > Sciuridae > Glaucomys > Glaucomys volans. The sequence goes on from JAJEJO010001756.1 coordinate 110,411, forward strand.
GAATATGTCTTTTCTTTCACAATGTAGATTCACACAAGTCATATAATCTTACATATACATAGGGTAATACTGTCTGTCTCAGTCTACTATTTTTCCTTCCCCCATCCCCTCCCATCCCATTTTCCTCTACACCATTCATACTTCCTCTCTTCTTTTCTTATCCCCCCCATAACCCCCTTTCCCCCATTATGTATCAGCATCCACTGATCAGAGAAAACATTCGGCCTTTGGTTTTTGGGGTTTGACTTATTTCACTTAGCATGATAGTCTCCAACTCCACCCATTTACCAGCAAATGCCACAGTTTTATTCTTCTTTATGGCTGAGTAATATTCCATTGTGTGTATATACCAGTTTCTTTATCCATTCTTCAATTGAAGGGCATCTAGGTTGGTTCCACAATCTAGCTATTGTGAATTGAGCAGCTATGAACATAGATGTGGCTGCATCCTTATACTTTGTTGATTTTAAGACCTTTGGGTCTAGACCGAGGAGTGGGATAGCTGGGTCAAATGGTGGATCCATTCCAAGTTTTTTGAGGAATCTCCACACTGCTTTCCAGAGTGGCTGCACCAATTTGCAACTCCACCAGCAATGTACAAGTGTGCCTTTTTCCCCACATCCACGCCAACACTTGTTATTGCTTGTATTCCTGATAATAGCCATTCTAATTAGAGTTAGATGACATCTTAGGGTGGTTTTAATTTGCATTTCTCTAATTACTAGAGATGATGAGCACTTTTTCATATATTTGTTGATCACCTGTATATCATCTTCTGTGAAGTGTCTGCCCAGTTCCTTAGCCCATTTATTGATTGGGGTCTTTGCATTTTGGGTGTAAAGTTTTGTAAGTTCTTTATAAATTTTGGAGATCAGTGCTCTGTCTTAAAGTGTGTGTGGAAAAGATTTTTTTCCCACTCTGTAGGCTCTTTCACATTATTGTTTCTTTTGCTGAGAAAAAGCTTTTTAATTTGAATCCATCCCATTTATTGATTCTTCCTTTTATTTCTTGTGCTCTGGGGGTCATGTTGAGAAAGTCTGGTCCTAGGCCAACATGAAGAAGATTTGGGCCTACTATTTCTTCTATTTGGTGAAGAGTCTCAGGTCTAATTCTTAGATCCTTGATCCATTTTGAGTTGAGTTTTGTACAGGGTGAGAGATAGGGGTTTAATTTCATTTTGTTGCATATGGATTTCCAGTTTTCCCAGCACCATTTGTTGAAGAAGCTATCTTCTCTCCATTGTATGTTTTTGGCACCTTTGTCTAGTATGAGATAACTGTACTTATGTGGGTTTGTCTCTGTGTCTTCTATTCTGTATCATTGGTCTACCTGTCTATTTTGGTGCCAATACCATGCTATTTTTATCACTATTGCTCCATAGTAGAGTTTAAGGTCTGATATTGTGAGACCTCCTACATCACTCTTCCTGCCCAGGATAGTTTTTGGGTATTCTGGGTCTTTTGTTTTTCCATATGAATTTCATGATTGCTTTTTCTATTTCTATGAAGAATGTCATTGGAATTTTTATTGGAATTGCATTAAATTTGTATAGCACCTCTGGAAGTATGGCCATTTTGATTATATTAATTCTGCCTATCCAAGAACATGGAAGATCTTTCCATCTGCTAAGGTCTTCCTCAATTTCTTTCTTTAATGTTCTGTAGTTCTCATTGTAGAGGTTTTTCACCTCTTTTGTTAGATTGATTCTCAAGTATTTTATTTTATTTGAGGCTATTTTGAACGAAGTTGTTTTCCTCATTTCACTTTCAGATGATTCATCGCTTATGTAGATAAATGCATTAGATTTATGTGTGCTTATTTTATATCCTGCTATTTTGCTAAATTCATTAATTAGGTCTAAAAGTTTTCTGGTGGAGTTTTTGAATCCTCTAAATATAGGATCATGTCATCAGCAAACAGTGACAGCTTGAGTTCTTCTTTTCCTATTCATATACCTTTAATTTCTGTGGTCTGTCTAATTGCTCTGGCTAGCATTTCCAGCACAATGTTGAATAGAAGTGGTGACAGAAAATGCTGTTTTATGAACTCCGCATACCCTGGTGCCTGACCCGGAGCAGGTGTCTTGTGAACGGCTAATGAAAACACAGTACCATCCCTCTTAGCCTTCGATACCACATTTCCAGACACACTCAATTCCCTGCCTCCATCCCCTGAACTCTCTGAAAACTGACTTGCTACCATGCTATGGAGCCAGCTCTCTCCAATGTCACCAGAAACTTCTTTCTTGACAATGCCAGTGCTTTGGGGAGAGAAGAATTTTGACATGCCACACCACAGAAAGGTTCTTCAGGAGAAGGAGCCACTCTACACCTCTCCCTCCGCTCTTTCCCTCCACCTGAATAAGGGGGCAGAACAGAGGGTTGGCTCTAAGCAGCCCTGCTCCACTATGGCTCCCCCTTCCTCCCCAGCCTGCACTCCCCATCTCCACTGATGACCCATCACCCCACAGTGCCTGCAATTGAGCAGCTGCCCTCTGGGATGAGCTATGGGGAAGGTCTGCTCTGTAGGAGGCCACAGGAGAGCAATGTCAAGATCTCATTGGCCAGTCGGGCGTGGTGGCGCATGCCTGTAATCCATGGGACTCGGGAGGCTGAGGTGGGAGGATCTCAAGTTCAAAGCCAGCCTCAGCAACTTATCGAGGGTCTAAGCAACTCAGTGAGACCCTGTCTCTAAATAAAATTCAAAATAAGGCAGGGGATGTGGCTCAGTAGCTGAGTGCCCCTGAGTTCAATCCCCAGTTCAAAAAACAACAACAAAAACAAGATCTCATTGGCCTCAGGTCCAAATTATATTCTCTGGTCCATGGCTGTGATTTGGATTCCTGCTTGATTCCTTTTTCTCAGAACTTAAAAGTGAAAAAAACCTGAACAATTAGCACGTTCAGAAACCCCAATACTCATCTCTTTCCTTTTGGGCCCAACTATCATCATCTATACCATTAAACCAAAATCATCCCTCAGAGGCATCTGGTAAGAAACAAACACTCTCTTCCCCCAAGTTCTAGCCACCAAAACCACCACTGTGTCCTAGGAAAGCAGGGTAGAGCCGGGCGTGGTGGCGCACGACTGTAGTCCAAGCGACTTGGGAGACTGAGTCAGGAGGATCGTGAGTTCAAAGCCAGCCTCAGCAACTTAGCGAGGCCCTAAGCAACTCAGTGAGACCCTGTCTCTAAATAAAATACAAAATAGGGCTGGGGATGTGGCTCAGTGGCCGAGAGTCCCTGAGTTCAAGCCCCGGTTCCAAAAAAAAAAAAAAAAAAAGAAAGCAGGGTAGAAGGAGCATAGTGGAACTACCAGATATAGGAACACTCAGGAGGTCCCTGGAGGGTGGTGCACCCAGAGACGGCATGGACGCTACACACCCCTTCCTCCATACCTTGCCCTGTGCATATTCATGATAAACAGGCAAACTGAGGCAAAAGAAAATTACTGACTTTAATGATCTTGAAAGTATAAAAGCAGAATGGGGGCTGAGGATGTAGTTCAGTGTTGGAGCATTTGCCTAACATGTGCTAAGGCCCTGGGTTTAATCCCCAGCACTGTCAAAAATAAAAAATAAATAAAGAATGAGTTTTTGAAACAGGACCTGACAATCAACCTCTTAGTGATAATCAACAAATGAACTGTGAATATTTCATGAACAGCCTTTTTGAAGAAGCTCAGAAAGCTGATACCAAATGCATGTTCCCCACTGAACCGAAAAGCAGATAAATGTAAATATAAAATTATGCAAAAGTGGATTCACAATCAACAATGATTTTAGAGGTTATTCCACTAGTGCAAGCAAGTTCATAGTGTGATGGGCTGACAGATTTGGCTCCATAGAAATGTTACAGGCCAGGCTGTGTGGGCAATGACTAAACAGACTCCATTTTGCTCTGAGACTCCATGTTTTGTAGGAAATGAGCTTCTCCCATGGGAATGCTCCACCTCTGTACCTATCAACAATTGCTTAGCTTCTCCCATGGGAACACCCCGCCTCTGTACCCATCATCAGTCACTTAGCATGACATGTTTAACAATGCAAAATGGCGATTCTTACATGATGAAAAATTGTTCTCTTTTGATTCCTATGTTAGTAACCATTAGTAACCATTCTTTAGTTTGTACCTAGGTAAGGATCATTTTGACCCACTTCCCCCTCTGCTGATGATTTCATGATGTAAGTTTGTAATGTCGAATCATAGCAACAGACACTTGTGATTGATATGATTTTTGGCATAAGAATTCCTGCAACCCTATGGTCAGGGCTGCTCTCTCAACAGCCATTTTTTGGGGCATTGTGTGAGACAGTCAGCCGACCCACTTAATAAAGACTCTCAAATTTGGACTTCTCAGTGGTGAATGGTCTGTTATTAAGTTGCGCCCCATAACAATAGTTTCTGAACTCCATCAAAAAGAGAATTACTCCAGAATCACAGGGAACTTTTGATAAAGAGGAAGTGATATTAATGTAACAAAGTGTGGATGTCTAAGGAGCCTATGTTCCAGCCCTTCCGAGGACAGTGTCACAAACTGGGATATGCCACTCCAAAAATGGTTTCTGAAGCAAGTTGAAGTCAGGCGCGTTGGAGCACGTCTGGAATCCCAGGGACTCAGGAGGCTGAGGCAGGAGGATAGCGAGTTCAAAACCAGCCTCAGCAACTTAGCGAGGCCCTAAGCAACTCAGTGAGACCCTCTCTCTAAATAAAACACAAAATAGGACTGGGGATGTGGCTCAGTGGCCGAGTGCCCCTGAGTTCAAAAATAAGTTGTCCGTTGTCCCACTAGACAACTTGGAACCTATGGCTCATAAATAGATCCTTTCCAAAGGGAAAGGACTGTCCAGAAATGTAACATTTCTCATACGGTAAGTCACATTAAAGACTTCACTGAAAAATATCACATATCTCCAAAAAGTCCTCCCTTTCTCCTGGCAACAACTCTTCCTATTCTAAAATTGCTAGGTGAAACATTTACCCTAGAAGAAACAGATTTAGAGAATGCTGGAAAAAAAAACCTCCAAAATACTGCTTCAGAGAACTTTCATAGCATTGGAGAGCAGGATGGTGTCTGCAGACTAGGGACTGAACCCAGGGCCTTGCACATGTTAGGCACTTGCTCTACCAATAAACTACATCTCCAGCCCCTTTTCTTTCTTCTTTTCTTTTTCCCCAGTCCTTTTTTTTTTTTTTTTTTTTTTTTTGGTGCTGGGGATTGAACCCAGGGGCACTTAAGCACTGTGCCGCATCCCCAGCCCTATTTTGTATTTTATTTAGAGACAGGGTCTCACTGAGTCGCATAGGGCCTTGCTAAGTTGCTGAGGCTGGCTTTGAACTCACAATCCTCCTGCCTCAGCCTCCTGAGCCACTGGGATTATAGGCGTGCGCTACCATGCCCAGCTTGGTTGTTAATAGACTAAGTAGAAAACTAGAACAGAATTTATCATTGTAAGTGATACAACATGCAAATCATGATGGGGGAAAGAAGTCAGATTTCCTGAACTTTTTTTATTTTTAGTTGTTGATGTACCTTTTTTCTATTTGTTTATTTATATGTGGTGCTGAGAATCAAACCCAGTGCCTCACACATGCTAGGCAAGCACTCTGCCACTGAGTCACAACCCCAGCCCTTCCTGGACTTTTAGTTCAACTACTAATTAACTCCCTTTTTCTTGTTTCTTTTCTTTTTTTAAAATTTTTTTAATTCTTTTGGTGCAGGAATTGAACCTAGGGGTGCTTAACCACTGAGCCGCATCCCCAGTCCTTTTTTATTTTTTATTTTGAGACAGGGTCTTGCTGAGTTATTGAGGCTGGCCTCTACTTCCAGAGTTGTTGGGATTACAGGCATGTGCCACCGTGCCCTGCTTAATTAACCCTCTTCTGATGAGAAGATTTTTAAACAAATTTCCTAGTAGAAGTTAGGAAAATAACATGACCAGAAACTATTTTCAATTCACTTTTCCTCCAAAACTATTCAGAAATAAAAATGTACTCATTTTCAAATACCAATTAATCAACACATCATAAATTAAAGGGTTATATTGTTTGGAATCTTAAAATGGCATCAATTAGCAAACGTTCACCGCAACAATCATTCAAATATCATTCTCAAACATCAGAGATTTATTTATATGCTAGCTGTCTCAGAGTTTTAAATGGTAACATATTAAAAATTACACATGGCAGATTAAAAGCATCAATGCAATTTTATAATTCAGTTACAATAAAAAGGCTAGAAGGGCTTGTTTTCTTCACAGCCATGCCAAAAATCAGTCTCTCTAGTAGGAGGATATACTCAAATACTAACTTCGCTATGACACTTTACTACTGAGCTACACCCCAAACCTGTATTTTCACTTAAGAACAAAATTGTGTAGTTTCATATAATATCAATATTAATCTCACATTTCTATGCTTTCTAAAACTAATTTTTTCAAAATATATTCTCTCTCCAACTGGGTGTGTTGGCACAACCCTGTAATCCCAGCATTTTAGGAGGCTAAGGCAAGAAGTTCACAAGTTTGAGGCCAGCCTCTGCAATACAGCAACATAAAAAGGGTTGTGGAATGTAACTCAAGGGTAAAGGATCCCTGGTAATATGTATTATCTCTCCAAGAACCCCAGTCATCTCCTTTCTATTTTATTTTCTTTCAAAATTAAGGACTTGATTTTAGCTAACATTTGGGATCAGTCATTCATTTGCCACCACCAACTTAGAATTTAATACCTATATTAACACTAATGAATACTATCACTATCATTAATGAATACCATTTAAATGAGTCCCACAAAATATGGTTTTCAATACCATACATCATAATCAACCTGTGTATACATTAAAGGATTATTTATTAATTCAGTTGTCACCAAGGAAAATATGCATTGTAGCTTAGACAAAAACCAGTTCAACTGGAATATTTTACTATCATATTAAATCTCCTGGCATGAAAAATTTTTTTTTTTAATTTTAAAAGCATTACTATTTTCTGGAACATTCCCCGGTGCCACTAAGCACCAGAACTGGGGACTTGCCTCCCCAACTCACTACTCCTTACAGAAAGTCAGTGTACAAAGGCTGAGTCCCTGAGTTCTGTCACCTGACATCTGATTCAAGAGAGCCTGGGACGCTTCCACACTGGCTGCCAATTCCTCACGGCCTCCCACAGCCAGAGGCTGGCTGCTGTCCCAGCAAGTACATGGGTCTGGGTGTCAGGCAGGCTGGAGTCTCAAGCCAGGCTCCACCACTTGCCAGAATAGAGAGCCAAGAAAGGACAGTGTCACCGGGTGAAACTGGTGCTAACAGGAATCTACACAAATCAGAGTAATTAACCATCTTCCCAGAAACACCCAACTTGAGAAATATGTTTTAATATGACTTGATAAACCCAGGGTACATCCTAAATCTCAGAAAGAGACTAAGGGCAATTTCAGAAAAAGCAAGGTGACTCAGAAGAATAAGCAGTGGTTTTTAAAAATTATAGGGTATTACTCATGAGGAAGTGATTTAAAGAAAGACATTTTAAGAGATCAACTTGTAATACTAGAAAATGGTTGTTACACAGGAGTTAAGACTTGACTCTACCATATTCTAATTCTATTCATGAAGATCTTTCAGCTATAAAAAAGACAGAAGATCAACTCAAGCTCACCAAAGCCAAAAGGGTGTGGTTGTTACATGGCATAAGGTCACTGCCATAATTCACAAGTTAGATGAACTGCAGCCTTACGGGCAGGAACAGGAAACTTATCACCATTCATTCATCTCTCCATCATCTGTCCATCCTTCTCTCATGCTGTTTGTCTCTCTTTCCATGTTGGCTTCACTCTTGCTGTAGCAGGGTCTCTCCATATAATGAAGAACATGATCACATATTCCTCTAGTTTTGAAAATCCAATATCTATATGTTAATCCAAGGAAGAGCCCTGATTGGCTCTGATGGGTTCACAAACTGGGCCATAGGCCAATCTCTGTTGCCACGGAGACAGGGTGTTATGATAGACAGGTGTGGGTTAGATACTCATCCCTGTGGTCAAGGGCCTCTTACTGAAGGGAGGGAGCAAGATCACACTCACCATTTAGCTGGGTGTGGTGGCACCCACCTTTAATCCCAGTGGCTAAGGAGGCTGAGGCACGAGAATCAATTTAGCAAGACCCTGTCTCAAAATAAAAAATAAAAATGGCTGGGGATGTGGCCCAGAGGTCAAATGCCCCTGAGTTCAATCCCTGATACATTAAAAAAACATCACATGGTGAGTGATTTCACCATTTGGATGGTGCTGAGAATTGAACCCAGAGGCTCTTTACCAATGAGCCACTTTCCCAGTCCCTGTTCATTGTTAATTTTGAGACAAGTCCTCACTAAATTGCCCAGGCTGGCCTCAAATTTGTGATCTTCCTGCCTCAGCCTCCAGAGTTGCTGGGATTACCACCCAGCCCTGTCCCATTATAATTGTCAAAATATCTAGGTCCAGCTTCAAAGATAGTGGAGTTTGGTGGCTTGATCTAGACGAGTGCCTCTCCATATGCCATTTCATAATAAGAAATAATTCCTTACATGGGGAGAGATACACATATCATCCAGTTTATTCATGCAACCCTTTAAGATTATCCACATCCCGGGCTAGGGATATAGCTCAGCTGGTAGAGCGCTTGCCTCACATGCACAGGCCCTAGGTTCAATGCCCAGCACCACAAAAAATAAACAAATACATAAAAGATTATGCACATCCAGCTACCCAGCTCTCTATCCACCAACCAGTCTCTCGCTTGTATTTGGGATTCTCCTTCTGGCATGAAATAAAGATGATTCCTGGAATGTTTGGATTTACCATGAAGTCATAAGGATAAACAAAAACCAGTCTCGTAGAACCAGATCTTCTCTGAGTGAAGTGATGAAGAATGACCTTCTGAACTTACTCAGTTTCTGTCCAACGACATCTGCTCCTGAGAAGGAAGGAAAGAAGGCAGGCAGGCAGGCCGGCAGGAAGAAGCTAGAATTTAGAGTGCTGACTCTTGGACATTGTACTAAGTACTGAGCATATATTATCTAATTTGATCCTCCCAATCACCCTATCATGTGGACAATGTCTATGATTAATTAGATCAGGAAACTAAAGCTACGGATTAAGTGTAGAGCCAGGATTTGAACTCTGATTGGCCTGGCTGCAGAGCACCACTCATCAATCAATACTGCCTCTGCAACTGCTTTGCCCAAGTTTCCTTCTCTGGCCTGTTCCCTTTCCTCTTCCTCCTCCAACTCAACTGAGGCTAAAACTGATTCTCTAAACATTTCTCTTTTGCTTTCTTGCATTTTTTTTTTTTTTTTTTTTTTTCACCCCGGGGTTTGAACTCAGGGACACTCGGCCACTGAGCCACATCGCCAGCCCTATTTTGTATTTTATTTAGAAACAGGGTCTCACTGAGTTGCTTAGGGCCTCGCTAAGTTGCTGAGGCTGGCTTTGAACTCGAGATCCTCCTGACTCAGCCTCCCGAGTCACTTGGATTACAGGCGTGCGCCACTGCGCCCGGCCCTTTTAATTTTTTTTTATTTTGAGACAGGATCTTGCTGTTTTCCAGGTTGGCCTGGAACTTATGATCCTCCTGATTTAGCCTCCCAAGGAGCAACAAGGTTTTGTTACCACTTGGTCCTTGTCCCCGATGTCAATTCAATAGTGAGGACACAGTTTTGAGAAAAAAGAAAAAGGTTTATTGATTTGCTTGTAAAGGGGAAACACAGGGGACTCCTGTCCCAAAGGCTGTGATTCTGCCCATCAGCAGGAACAGGGGGCTTTTAGAGAGGTGATTCAAAGGCTACGTTCCACATGTTCTCTGTTGGAGTTGAAATTCACGGGTTAATTTGGGAGACAGTCATTTCTGAGACCTTGGGTACCATCCCCAAAGTCTGGATTACTTCATTCCTATGGTTGGGTGTGAGCTCAGGGACAGATAACTCTGCCTAGGATGGGGAAGAAAGTAATCCTGTTTCCCCTGAGATTAGAGAAGGGGAGAGATTAGGGAGGAGCAGGGAGAGAGGAAGAGAAAGAAACATTCATTTGAAAAATAAGTTGCAGTGGCAGAGCAGCAAGGGCTACTCAAAGCGCAACGTGGGGACTGAGGCTGCAGCTGGGGCTCAGTGGCAGAGTGCTTGCCTAGCATGTGTCAGGCACTGGCTTCGATCCTCAGCACTGTATTCTAAAATAAGCAAATAAAATAAAGGCATGCGTCCATCTACAACTACAAAAAAAAATTTTTTTAAATCATAAAGTGGACCACTGCTACAGTTTCTTTTTAAACCATCTCTTCCCTGCTGTTCTGGGTGACAGACTAGAGAGACTCCTCCCTCAGCTGGTTCTTAACCTCGAATATTATTGTTTCAATCAAAGGGGTATTAAAATCTCTTTGGGGGGTATTCTGCCCAAGGGTTTGGGTAGCATATTTCTGCTTTCATTTAACACCCATGTTTATTTTTTTTATTTATTTATTTTTTGGTACTGGGGATTGAACCCAGGGGCACTCCACCACCGAGCCACATCCCCAGCCCTATTTTGTATTTTATTTAGAGACAGGGTCTCACTGAGTTGCTTAGGGCCTTGCTCAATTGCTGAGGCTGGCTTTGAACTCCCGATTCTCCTGTCTCAGCCTCCCAAGTGTTGGAATTACAGGCATGTGCCACAGCGCCGGGCAACACCCATGTTTAGATTCACGCAAGCTATCAACTGGGCACGGTGGGTGCACGCCTGTAATACCAGAGATTTGGCAGGCTGTGGCAGGAGGATCTCAATTTCAAGGCCAGCCTCAGCAATTACACAAGGCCCTGTCTCAAAATAAAAAATAAAAAGGGATGGGAATGTAGCTCAGTCATAGAGTGCCCCTGGGTTCAATCCTCAGTACAAAAACAAAACAAAACAATCCAAACACTATGTAATGATGGTCCACTTTTTGCTTTGAACATGGCCCTTGCTGCTCTGCCACTATGACTCATTTTTTAAATGAACATATTTCTTTCTCTTCCTCTCTCCCTCCCTTCCCTAATCTCTGTCCCTCCTTAATCTTGGAGGAAACAAAATTACTTTTCTTCCCCATCCTAGGCAGGGTTATCTGTCCTTGACCAAGCACCCACCACAGAAATGAAATAATTCAGATTTGAGGCAACAGAATATCTAAAAAATGACTATTTCCCAAATCAACAAATGAGCAGAGAACAAGGAGAACATAGTCTTTGAATCACCTCTTTAAAACCCATTTTTCCCCTGATGGGTAGAATCACAGCCTCTAGGACAGGAGTCTCCTGTGTTTCTTCTTTGGTAGCAAAGCAATAAAAACTTATTTTTCCTTTTTCTCAAAACAGTGTCCTTGTTATCAGATTGGCATCTGGAACAAGGACCCAGTTTTCAGTGACAACTATATTTGGCAAATGGCCCTTCATGGTTTGTGGCTTGGAATTGTATCCATTTCGTTAAACACAGTCACTGATCCTCTATATTTTATTGTTTTCTTTTTTCTTCTTTTTTTTTTTTTTTCTTTTTGAACCAGGGATTGAACTCAGGGGCACTCGGCCACTGAGCCACATCCCCAGCCCTATTTTGTATTTTATTTAGAGACAGGGTCTCACTGAGTTGCTTAGGGCCTTGCTCAGTTGCTGAGGCTGGCTTTGAACTCGCCATCCTCCTGACTCAGCCTCCCAAGTCACTTGGATTACAGGCGTGCAGCACCACGCTCCGCTTCTTTTTTCTCTTTTTTAACCAGGGATTGAACCCAGGGGCACTTAACCACTGAGCCACATCTCAAACCCTTTTATTTGAGATAGGGCCTCACTAAATTTCTGAGACTGGTTTTGAACTCACAAATCCTCCTGCCTCAGCCTTCCAAATTGCTGGGATTATAGGAGTGCACCACTGTGCCTGGCTGTTTGGTTTTTCTTAGTGAGGTTCAAAAGTAGAGCAAAAACACAAAGAAGAAAAAAACAAACCTCTATCCTATTTTTTGTTGTGAGGTCACCGGAAGGAAGGAAGGAAGGAAGGAAGGAAGGAAGGAAGGAAGGAAGGAAGGAAGGGAGGGAGGGAGGAGGGATCAATCCATGCTGGCATGAAATGACATTCCTATTGCCTCGGGACATGGCCTCCCAGTCAGGGATGCCACCAAAGGAGACCAAGAATATCAGACCACATTCCACCAAGTTTTTCTGTGATGGAATTTCATTGGCCAAGCACCAAATTTTGAGAGGACATATGTTCCCTTGTTCACCCCAATTACCACCATGCCTACCACACTCCCACTCCACTCTTCCTATAGGAGACCACTAGCTCCATTCAAAGTAAATAGTAATCAGAAAGGAAATAACTTAGGAGCTTTACTTTTAAATGCTCTTTTCTAAAAGTGAGAGAAATGGAGGAAAGAAATGTAACAAGGACTTAGACTTGACTTTTGCCTGCTGTTGTCCCATGGATAGCTAAAAGTAGAATTCAAGACTTGGCGTCTCTGCCTTCATTTTGCATCTGTTTCCTTTTCTCTGAGTCACCTTGGTAACAGGTCTGATCCATAAACATCTTGTGATGGGTCACGCTACCTCCCAGGCAACAGCAACTTTCTTGCCCCTGACAAGGCTCCACTTGACCAGTGCTGAGATAATGATGGACAGGCCACACGTGATCAAGATCACCTGCTTTGGCAGCTTGCAAAGCCTCCAGCTGTGCAAACCCCCAACGCTTGCTCTCATTCCCCTCTATAAAAGCTCAAAGTTATTGTTAGTCCCTCAAAGGATGTAGGTCCCTTTGTCTTTCCAGTGCAGCTAACAACGATTAAAGTTCCTTTCATGCTCTCTACCATTACCTTCCCTGTTTGTTTTTTGGAGCAACTGGCCCTGAGATAGGGATTTAGGAGAGGAGAGAGGAATATGGAATCTTAAGGGATACACCCTCAAGCCATTGAGATGCAGAAAACAGCTATAAACCTCGGCCATGACCTTGTAAAATGAGGGAAACAGCAAGCCCAGGGAAACTGGTGCGAAATTATGCAACTCCATCCTGGATCCACCTCCAGTCCAGACCCTGATACAATCCTTCTATACATATTGGCCCCAACCCAAGTCAGGGTTGCTTCTCACTCTCCAGACAGCCCGAGTTCTCCCTGGAATATATATCTTCCTTCCTAAATAAACCTCTGTCTATGCCTTTGTCTGGCTCCTGCTGAAATTCTTTTCCATCACATATGCAAAGAACACTGCTGGTCCTGAGATGAGTTGCCCCTCTCCTCTGGGAACTCCTTGGACCCTTCTCCCACGACAGCCCAACCTGGTATGTAAGATCCCTGGAGGGACTGAGAATGCTACTCTGGCCTAAAACTCTAGTAACAAAAACAAAATGTGAAAAATAGTTATCAAAAGAATACAAAAGAATAAAAATTAAAAACCTCAGGAAGAATTCTGACAAATGCTTTAAAAAAAAATGGAAGAAAGAAACAGAAGTGAAAAAATCATATCATATGACCTTCCCCCAACCCCCACCCACCTCGCTGTGTTGCCCAGGCTGGCTTCAAACTCCTGGGCTCAGGTCATCCTCCCAACTCAGCTTTCCAAGTAGCTGGGCACACCACAACCATCACTTCATGGTCTATTTTTCTTAAAATAAATTCTATTTGGGAGAGGGGTACCAGCGATTAAACCCAGGAGCCCTTAACCACTGCACATAACCAGCCCTTTTATTTTTTATTTTGAGACAGAGTCTCACTAAATTGCTGAGGTTGGCTTTGAACTTGCAGTCCCCCTGCCTCAGCCTCCCAAGCTGCTGGGATTACAAGTATGTGTCACCACACGTGGCTAAAATAATTTTTTGAAAGAGATGCAAAAAAAAAAAGATGCAAAGTTTAGTTGGGTACTGTCATGCACACTTGTAATGCTAGCTGCTCAGGAAGCTGAGGCAGGAGGAGCACAAGTTGGAGACCAGCTTGCACCACGTAGAAGACGTGTCTGAAAACAAAATGTTGAGACAAAGGTTTGGGGATGTAGATTAGTGGTAGAGCACCTGTGGGTTCAATCCCAATACCACAAAGAGAGAGAGAGAGAGAGAGAGAAAATGTTATAGCAACAGAACACAGATTAAAATGTTGCGTTCCCCAGGGAGATTCTCCAGCGAGATCGGAGAGTCAGCCCCACCCAAATCCCAAATCCCTTCCCTATAGCCCACCTCAATCCCTTCCCCACCCTGCAGCCCCACCTTAATCCCTTTCCTATAAAACTTGGCAGGGGGAGAACTACAGCTCGGTTTTCCGGCACCCCGCTTTTAGGAGTAAGGGAGGTCATCGCTGGCCAGCTAAAATAAAGGCTTCTTTTGGCTTTATGTGATCGGCTTGGATGATTTTATTTTCTTTGGGTACAACAAAAGAGATGCAAAATTTCAAAGAAAAAACAGCAACCAGGTGGCTCAAGTCTATAATTCCATCTGCTTGGGACACTGAGGCAGGAGGATCACAAGTCAGCCTCAGCAAAAGCGAGGTGCTAAGCAACTCAGTGAGACCCTGTCTCTAAATAAAATACAAAATAGGGCTGGGGATGTGGCTCAGTGGTGCAGTGCCCCTGGGTTCAATCCCCAGTACCAAAAAGTAAATAAATATATATATACACACACATACATATAAAATAAAAATATATAATAAAAATATGTATCATAAATATGTAAATGATATATATCAAATGAAGGCAAAAAAGAACAGATTTTAAGAAAATAAAAAGTAAAAATTACAAAATTACAAAATTGAACATCATATTTTAAAATAGAATGAATATAATGGAAAAAATCAGAACGATAGCAGATGAACTTTTTTTTTTTTTCCTTTGGTACTGGGGATTGAATCCAGGGGCACTCCACCACTGAGCCACATCCCCAGCCCTATTTTGTATTTTATTTACAGACAGGGTCTCACTGAGTTGCTTAGGGCCTCGCTAAATTGCTGAGGCTGGCTTTGATCCTCCTGCCTCAGCCTCCCAAGTGCTGGGATTACAGGCCTGCACCACCGTGCCCAGTGACAGCAGAAAACTTTTTAAGAAACATAAAAATGAAATAAAAAAAAAAATGTGCTGGAGATACAGCTCAGTGTCAGTACTTTCCCAGCATGTGCAAAGCCCTAGGTTTGCTCCCCTGCAATAAATACATAAATGGGAAAAAAAGCACAACAATGAAAATATTATGGAAAGAATAAGAAATGCGGAAAACAGAAAAATTCAAACAATATGTAATTGGTATACCTGTTATAGCAACAAAAAACAGATTAAAATGTTGGTGCTCCCCAGGGAGATTCTCCAGCGCCATCCATAGAGTCAGCCCCACCTCAAATCCCCTCCCTACAGCCCACCCCAACCCTTCCCCTCCCTATAGCGCCACCCTAATCCCTTCCCGAGCCCTATAAAAGTTGGCAACAACAGAATTAACGCGTGATTTCCCAGCACTCCGCTTTTAGGTGAAAGGGCGACCTTCGCTGGCCAGCTAAAATAAAGACTTCTTTTGGCTTTACGTGATCGACTTGGATGATTTTATTTTCTTTGGGTACAACATACCTAAGGAAGAGAACAAAGCATTAAAATAAAAAAATAATCTAAAATAAATGCTTCTTTCTTCAAGTCGTGAGAAATAGTTCAGTGGTCCATTTTCAACATATAGTATTTAGCCTTAATTGGGATGTAAGGTCCAATAGTAGCCATTTTACCTATAGCCCTTTCCTTTGCCTGCCCCAATCTTAAAATTAGCCAATCAAGTGGATGGTAACCCCAAGCTTCTATCAGGAGCCTTAGGTATAAAAACAGGCAGACTGCCAGGATTTCCTTGGGTAGCCCACCCTTTTGTAGGGGTGATGCTTCCTTTTGAGGTGCTGTGAACTGAACCCAGGGCCTCCTGCTTGTCAGGCAGGCACTCTACCTACTGAGCCATATCCCCAGCCCTCCTTTGCAAAACTTCTGAGCTGGTGTTTGATTCCTTGTGGCACCCTGGTGTTTCTAACAAAGTCTAATGGCCACGTCATATTCCAAGAAAAAAATTTAATACAACCCAGACATGTTCTGAGAAAGTTGTTAAGGAAACGGAATTAAACTTCCATTTCCATCTGGTTAAAACATGACAGTGATACTTTTTTAAATAAACTGTTAAGCTCACGTGAAATTTTCCAAATCTCAAGGAAAGTAGGAATTAAAAACCAAATGAGCATGAGTTGATACTACAGCTCTCCTTGGGAAGGAATGGCTTCTAGTATCAGGAAACAAAGAAATTCCATTTTCAAGGACCATTTGAGAAGAGATGAGTCCTTATGTCAGCAAGTAATTGGGAATTGGAAAGTCCCTGCATGATGCAAGAATCCTCCAAGATCTCCTCCCTGAGGGAAAGAACAGGTCAAAGGAAAAATCTCCCATCAGCAAAAAGAGAGTGCAAGGAGGCTTGTTATGTGTTGGTCTGGACTCCAGCTACGGAAAAACAGTTTTCCTAGAGAAATTTTTAAACATGGGCCTGTCTTCATGCAGATTTGAGATTTTAGTTTACATAACTGCCACAATTCAGAAAATGTTAAGCCAGCCAGGGGTGGTGGCACAGTCTATAATCCCAGTGACTCTGAAGGCTGAAGCCAGAGGATCACAAAGTCAAAGCCAGTCTCAGCAATTTTTATTTATTTATTTATTTATTTTGGGAACCAGGGATTGAACTCAGAGGCACTCGGCCACTGAGCCACATCCCCAGCCCTATTTTGTATTTTATTTAGAAACAGGGTCTCACTGAGTTGCTTAGCGCCTTGCCCATGCTGAGTCTGACTTTGAACCCGCAATCCTCCTGCCTCAGCCTCCCGAGCCACTGGGATTACAGGCGTGCGCCACCACGCTCGGCTCAGTCTCAGCAATTTATTGAGACCCTGTCCCAATCCAAAATCTTCAGAATTGAAAACCTCAGCAATTTAGTTAGACCCAAAAGAAAAAGGGCTGGGGATATAGTTCAGTGCTAAAGCACCTCTGGATTCAATCCCCAGAATCACAGGGTTAAAAAAAAAAAAAGAGGAAGGAAAGAGAAAGGAGGTGCTAAATTGGTAATGGCCTTGGGGCACTTGGGAAAAACAAAAGAAAAAGAAAGCAAAATTGCTTTGAAGGCCCACACCCTTAAACCAGAATAACCAGATTTCCCCTAGGTAAAGCTGGATTTTTTTTTTTTTTTTGTACCCGGGAGAACTCTACCACTGAGCTACATCCCCAGCCCTTTTCTTTCTTTCCCTCCCTCCCTTCTTTTCTTTCTTTCTTTCTTGTACCAGGAATTAAAACCCAGAGCACTTAACCACTGAGCCACATCCCAGCCCATTTTTTATTTATTTTTATTTTTATTTTTTGGAAACAGGGATTAAACTCAGGGGCACTTGACCACTGAGCCACATCCCCAGCCCTATTTTGTATTTTTAATTTGGAGACAGGGTCTCACTGAGTTGCTTAGGGCCTCGCTAAATTGCTGAGGCTGGCTTTGAACTTGTGATCCTCCTGCCTCAGCCTCCCAAGTCACTGGGATTACAGGTTTGTGCCACTGCACCCGGTTTTATTTTTTATTTTGAGACAGGTCTCACTTAGATGCTTAGGACCTTGTTAAATTGCAGAGGCTGATTTTGAATTTGCGATCCTTCTGCCTCAGCCTCCCAAACTGCTGAGATTATACGCATGCACCACTTCACGGGGCTCTTTTTTATTTTGAGACAGGTTTTACTAAATTGCTGAGACTGGCCTTTAACTTTCAATCCTCAAACTTCAGTCTCAGAGTCTCTGGGATTATATGCATATACCATCACATCCCACAGGATTGGAATTTTTTTAACAGCACAATATAGGCATCTTTGCAGGGGAAACACACACACTCATACACACTGACCAACACTAAGAAAGAAAATCTGAAGATCTCTAACCATTAAAGAAATTGATCAGTAGGATAAAGTCCCCAAGATAGAATTTGAAAACAAAACATGCCCTGATGGCTTTTGTAGGCAAGTTTACCAAATAATCAAGGGAGAAGAAAATCTTGTGTAAACTTATATTTCCAAAAAATAGAAGAAGAGGAAATACTCGGCTGGGGCTGTAGCTCAGTGGTAGAGCACTTGCTTAGCACGTGTGAGGCACTGGGTTCACTTCTCAGCACCACATAAAAATAAATAAACAAAATAAAGGTATTTATGTCCATCTACAACTAAAAAATAAAAAAGAGGAAATACTGTCCAGCTTACTTTATGTGGCATGTAGAAAATAACCTTTGTGGTAAAGATGGCTAATACCCCATTACCTATTCTCACCTTCTCTCTCTCTCAACTTAGGAACTCCTAAGCAGCAGGATAGAGGGTTAGAAAAGGGATGAGTCATTTGGACACACAAACGAGGGGTGGTTGAGTAGAACCACCAACCAGCCTAACCACCAACTTCCAGATTGTCCAGGACAGAGAAGCAAATTTCTCACTCCTTGATGTCACCGTTATTTTTAGTATCTGTTACAGCCCAAGAAAGCTGTGTTATCAAATAGCTCACCACAGACACCAATACCAAAAATGAACCATATGAGAAAGTAAAATTTGGGAAGCCAATATGTCATGATTATAAGTGCAAAATCCTATTTTAACTATTAGAAATGGCAAATGGAATCTAGTATTATACTTGAATGCTGGGGATATAACTCAGTGGTAGAACACTTGCCTAGCATGCACAAAGCCCTGGGTTTGATCCCAGGCACCAAAAACAAAAACAAAACAAACATACAGTTTTAGTGTGTGATATAGATAGCTAGTGATGTGATATATAAACACATATAGAGATCTATATATATATATATATGTATGTATATAGAGAGAGACTAAGTTGAGCATATGCGATGATTGCAGAGATGGTTTTAATATTGGAAAGTGTGTTAATGTATATCACCACACTGACAGACTAAAAATTCAAACCATATGATGATCTTAATAGATGGAAGAATAAATTCAATACCCATTCATAATAACTCTTAGTAAGCTAAGGCTAGGAAGAAATATCAAATATCTTGACCAGTGAAGGACATCTAGCAAAAACTTGTTAAATTTTTTTTCTTTTCTTTTCTTTTCCTTTTATTTATTTTTTAATACCAGGGAATGAACTCAGGGGCTCTTAGCCACTGAGCCACATCTCCAGCCCTTCGTTACTTTTTTTTATTTTGAGACAGGGTCATGCTAAATTGCTTAGGACCTTACTAAGTTGCTGAAGCTTGCCATCTCCCTGCCTCAGTCTCCTGAGGCACAAGGATTACAGCCTCAAAAATAATTATTCCCCTCACCTGGCATGGGGAATAATTTTAATATTTGACAAAAGAGAATACAAGATGAAAAATATAAATGACAAAGAGGAGCATGATGCAAGAAAATATAAACACCACGAACATAAAAGAACCTACTAACACAACTTCAAAATATATAAAGCAACAACTGACAAACCTTCTAAGAGAAATTAAAAAATTTAACACACTCTTTTGAGAAACTGATTAGTAAAGAAGACAGAAATAAGCCAAGGTATGAAGCTGGGTATATCTTCCACTCTGCTTTACAGAAGCAACCAGGATCTTTGCAAAATTTCATTCTTCTGGACATTCAGTCATTGGGCACTTACAATGCTGTGTAGGCAGAAACCGAAGCTGCCCTTTTTGCATGGTCCCTCCAGCCAGCAAGGCCCCTGAGATGAGAGCTGAACCTAAGGTCGCCAGCAGCAGCCTCACCCTCTGCACTGGGCTCACCTGCGGCTGCTTACCTGGCAGCAACCCCTACAGCTGGCATAGCTGTGGGGTCTTCTGTCACACTGGGTCATGCTGGGAGTTTTGGTGGGAGGAAGTAACGTTGTGCCCCCAAGGTCTGACATACTTACCAAGAGCTTCAGGGAACCCAGCCAGAAGGGCAGCAGTAGCAGTTTGGTGGCTTGTACTTCCACGAAATAAAACAGTTTTTGAGTGAGCCCAGAACCAAGACAACAGTAAGTAAGCTCTGTGAGGTTTCAATGAGGTGTTGAGACAATGCAGGCTTACAAATCGATTCCTCTAATCAATAAATTCTAATTGAAGAAGTGGAAAATTGGCTGGCATCACTAAAGTATTTTGGCATAAAAGTGTAATTGGTGCCGGGCGTGGTGGCGCACGTCTGTAATCCAAGCGACTTGGGAGGCTGAGTCAGGAGGATCGCAAGTTCAAAGCCAGCCTCAGCAACTTAGCGAGGCCCTAAGCAACTCAGTGAGACCCTGTCTCTAAATAAAATACAAAATAGGGCTGGGGATGTGGTTCAGTGGCCGAGTGTCCCTGAGTTCAATCCCTGATTCCCAAAAAAAAAAAAAGTGTAATTGGTAGTGAAAGCATAACGTGTAGAACCATCAGAGAACCCTCCCCTCTCCTCTGGGATGAATAGCATCCTGGCTTTCTTTCTTTCTTTTTTTTTTTTGGTTTTGTTTTGTTTTGTTGATACCCAGGATTAAACCCAAGGACACTTTACCACTGAGCTACATCCCCAGGCCTTTATATTTTATTTAGAGACAGGGTCTCACTGAGTTGCTTAGGGTCTCACTAAGTTATTGAGGCTGGTTTTGAACCCGTGATCCTTCTGCCTCAGCCTCCTGAGCTGCTGGAATTACACCTGTGCGCACCAGCCGTATCCTGGTTTATGACTGGCAATGGAAGAAGATGTTCCATCACTTCTCACTGTTCATTGAGATGGTATAGAATGTGGGATGGGGCAAATATTTGCATGGCCTCCTTAGACCAGCTGTTGTGCTGTTACTGTTTGTGAGTTATTTAGAATAAAGTGATTTTCTTTTTCTTTCTTTATTTGTGATTCCGGCATGTGAACCCAATGGTCCTGTACTACTGAGCCACATCCCCAGCCCTTTTTATTCTTTATTATGAGAAAGAGTCTCACTCAGTTCCTTAGGGCCTCGCTAAATTGCTAAGACTGGTCTCAAGCATGTAATCTTCATGCCTCAACCTCCCACATTGCTGGGATTACAGGCATGCACCACCCTGGGCTTAGAATAAAATGATTTTTCCCATAAAAATTAAAAAGAAAAGAAAATAGCTATAGATATCATTGCTAAACTCAAGCTATTATTGTATATGGAATTCTATACCCAATAAACATTCTTCTGTAGTATATGTGCATAATGTAATATTAAGTAGGCTCAAGGACACAAAGGAAGGCTTGAAAAATTCCAAAGACTCATTATTATAGATTTTATGTTTTCTGACTATAATGCAGTACAAAATTTTATTAGTGGATAATAAAATAGTTTTTAAATAAATCACCTTCCAAATTGAAAACAGACCAAATGTCCATCAATAGGAATATGGATAAATAAAGGAATATTCAAATAGTGAGACAGAAATTACTGAACATGAATGAATCCATCAATATGGATAAATCTCTCTTTCTCTCCTTTTTTTTTTTTTTTTTTTTTTCTTTTTTCCTAAATACTAGGGGTCGAACCCAGGGGCACTTTACCACTGAGCTAAATTCCCAGCTCTTTTTAGTTTTTATTTATTTTTATTTTTATTTTTATTTTGGAACCAGGGATTGAACTCAGGGACACTCAGCCACTGAGCCACATCCCCAGCCCTATTTTGTATTTTATTTAGAGACAGGGTCTCACTGAGTTGCTTAGGGCCTCGCTAAGTTGCTGAGGCTGGCTTTGAACTCGCGATCCTCCTGCCTCAGCCTCCCAAGTTGCTTGGATTACAGGCGTGCGCCACCACACCCGGCTTATTTTTATTTTGAAACAGGTTAGCCTTGAACTTGCCATCCCCCTACCCCAGCTTCCAGAGTTCCTGGGATCACAGGCGTGTGCCACCACACTGCGCCAAAAATATTTTTAATCAGGATAGTGGCTACAGCTGTGGAAAGAGTGAGTGCAATATGGGATTGCACACAGAGGCTTTTAACTGGATAAACTGTCAGTTTTATTTATTTGAAGGGATCTGAAACAAATGCAGAAAAACGTTCAGATTCAACAAAGCTTGTGTCTGGATATTGTGTTGTTTTCTGTACACTTGAAAGATTTCATCATTAAAATAGGAAAAAAAAGAATTTAAGAGAAATGAGAGCATCCAAATGAAAGCAGTTGCACATGAGGCAGGAAAATCTGGTTAGCCTAAGAAAATTGGTTATCCTTCCAGTTTGAGCAGGAAAGGGAAGCAAACAGTGGAGCCATGTCTCCAGGGCTTGGAGAGAAAGAATGAGTGACCCAAGAATTCCATCCCCTGCCAAGCAGCAACAGTCTCCAGCTGAAAGAACTCAGGGGATACATGAGCCAAAAGCCCTTTGAAATCCAATCAACCAAATAATGAATTAAATAAAGGATGCAAGAATGAAGAAGTCAGGCTAAAAGCTCTGTTATCGAACCCTGAATTCAGAGAATGAAAGGCTCAACATCCATGGAAATCATGGTTACAAAACAGAATGCAAATGGTATATACATGAACACTCTAAAATGAATTAACATAATTATCAAAAATTGATAGATTGGGGCAGGGAAAATGATTGTCATTATAAATATACTATTTTTTAACCTCAGATAATTATCTTTTTTTTTTTTTTTTTGCGGTGCTGGGG